>CAAE01012390.1:0-31306 GCA_000180735.1 Tetraodon nigroviridis
TTTTGTTTTTTTTGGAAAAGATGTCTGTGTAGGTTCTTTTTTTGTAAAATATCTCAATCTAACCTTCAGTTTGGATGACAGACAGTTGGGGCTTGTCTGCATTTATTTCCCCAATTCCGGCACAAACAAAAGCCTTTCCTCCATAGTAAGGACAGTCAGCAAAATAACCTTCTTGGAGCTTCTTTGTGTATGGCAAAATGGCGTCCATACACTGCTGAAATGATGTTCCTGAATTGGAAAGAAGATAAACTGTATGAAATCATAAATAGCCAGTGAATTAAACAGATAACTATTTGTATCTAATGTAGTGACTACTCTACCTGGTTCCCCTCGGCCGGGGGTCGGCAACCCGCGGCTCTAGAGCCGCATGCGGCTCTTTAGCGCCGCCCTAGTGGCTCCCCTGAGCTTTTTCAAAAATGTTTGAAAATGGAAAAAGATGGGGGAGGCAAATATATTTTTTGTTTTAATATGGTTTCGGTAGGAGGACCAACACGACACAAACATTCTTAACGTTTCCCAATGCTGTAAAAATGTGTAGAATAAATTTTAAATTTCAGCATTTCTGTCAACGAAGATTTTGCGCCATCTGCTGTTTTATCTCTATAAATGCAGGCTGCGTTTTATTGCACTCTGTTGCCCAGATAAGGGGCACGTGATGCACGTTCCATTTTGTTGTTTTTTCGAATCCTCAAAATAAAAATGACATCAAAAATCGGAATTAATTAATTTCATCAATGAAACATAATTCATTAATATTGTAATGAAGTTAAACTTGAGGCGGCATCATGCAACATGGTAGTCACGTGGTGCGTCATTCTCTACACTACAGGATGCACTGCAGGGAAAATAAACATTTCATCATGAAAGCTCATTATGTATTTGTAGCCAACTTAGTCATATTGATAGTAGGCTAATATAGCTATTATAGATACATATAGCATGAGTTGCCTTCATTATAAGGCTTATATAAGGTGTTTAATTTTTTGCGGCTCCAGACACATTTGTTTTTTGGTTTTTTGGTCCAATATGGCTCTTTCAACATTTTGGGTTGCCGACCCCTGCCCTAGGCCTATAATGCCTATGTGTTCCCTTTTTGTCCCCTCAGAATGAAGCAAATTGCCCAGGGAAAAGTACATCCCATTGGTGGAATGGTACTTTCGCCTGTACAGCCCAAAACCATCAAAATATAAATGGACGTACAGCAGGAGCACTGGTATTCCTTGGAGAAAGCAACAACAATCAGTGTTTTGATTGTACATATAATGTGTAGGGGCCACAAGGTGGTGCAGCTGTTGCCTCACAGCAAGAAGGTCCTTGGTTCGCTTCCAGCTGCTGCTGGCCTTTCTGTGCGAAGTTTGCATGTTCTCCCTGTGTGTGTGTGGGTTCCCACCGGGCACTCCGGCTTCCTCCCACAGTCCAAAAACATGCGAGGTTAATTGGAGACTAAATTGTCCCTAGTGTGTGAATGTGAGAGTGAATGGTTTGCGTGCCCTGCGTCAGACTGGCGACCTGTCCAGGGTGTATCCCCTGCCTTCCGCCCTAAGATAGCTGGAGATAGGCACCAGCAGACCCCCGCGACACCTGTGGTGTGGGTGAAGGAAGATGAATGAATGAATGAATATAATGTGTAGTTTTCATGTCCATTGACCATGAAATGACCTACTGTACCTGTGGGAAGGTCTCTTTATTGCTGCCTCTCACTGCAATTTGAAAAAAAAATTGATCTCCAACTGGTGTTACACTGTGGTACTGGTGGTGGTTTCTTATCTGCAGCCCACGGAACAGCAGTCTGCATCTGAGGACCAGGTTCTTTTTGTTGTGCTCTACGGTCTGTATTAATCCTGATGATGTCAAGAGCAATCACCTGAAAAAAAAGTCATTAATCTTACATATAATGATGACTCACATTGTTTTTTGGTAGGTATATATTAAAAAAAAAAAAAACTATCTAGTTTACCTTTCCCACATTCGCCTTGACAGACGGTATGCAAAACAATTTGTTTTCATGAAAGAGCCTTGAATTAAAGGCGTCCCTGTGGCAGTCTGTAACTGGCACAAATGTCATTTTGGCCATGTGTGCATTGTTTTTCAAGATATTGGCCACTATCCTCTCTATACTGAAGTGGTAGAAATGGCACCTAAGTACTGTGCCTTAAACAAGGCCAGTATTTTTACTTACAGTCATTACCAGGACCCGATGTGAGTGCCCAGTGGAAAGCTAATTTTAGAGCACCATTGTACCCAGCTTTGCTTTGCCTAACTTGAAAACACTGACATTTGGTGGTATGTCCTCCTTTTTGAAACTGTCGGGTGACAAGATTTCTAGTAAACTAGAAAAACCACTCTCTGAAATGCAAGATGTTTCAAAAAATAGGCTCAGGGCTGCCCTCAGTGAAAGAACTAAATGGATATAGATCCACCTGTGGAGGTAAGGTATGAGCAAACATACATAAACATATGACACATCCCTTTCGAAACCTTGATAAACAATACAGCAATGTGAAAATGATGTATAAGAGTTGAGCAAAAAAAGTATTTTATTAGCCCACCATTTCATTTTCATCATCAGTGCCTGCAGGCTCAGGAGTTTCTTCATCATCTATTTCCATTGTATCCTGGTCTGGCTGAGGCATGCCTTGCTCTTGATAGACATCATCTTCATCAGAGTCCTCCTCACTGTGAACCTCACTTTCTAATTTGCCCAAATAACATTAATGTTAAACAATGGTGAAAGATTAGCCACAGCACACATTACCCTTAATAATGTTAAGACAATAACTGCATATTTTATTTAAATTAAATCAAGCAGGATTTTTAAAGAATTATTCATACAACTAACTATTTATGTAATCAAGTCCAATTTTAATGAAACAACAGCATGTGCACGCACACAATAACAATAGCATTTAAAAGTAATTTTCGATCTAATCGTCATTACTGTCTTTCTGGCTGCGGACATCCAGTGACAGTTTGCTTCTGTTACAAGCTCCGCTGGTCATCGGACATGATGACACTGTCTCGTATCAAACCACTAACGGTTACCAATCGTAGGACACTGGCGGTTGTTGGCACGTGCCCTCTGTTGCGCGTAAACTAAGTTGGCCCGTGCCGCAAATCAGGCACTGTCTCTGGGAAGACCAGGAGCTTGCGCGCGGACTAAGTTGGCCTGGGCCGCAAATGAGTCAGTGTTGGAGAAAATTAGGAGCTGACAAATTTAGTTTTTCTCAAAAATGCCTTTGGCGAAACTTGGGAACGTAGTGTCAAAAGCAGTGATGGTGAAAGGTCAGTTCTTCTTGTAGCCAGTCCATCAGAGTGCTGTGTTTGACGTCAGGGTTCAGCCCGCCAGCTCATCAGTGGCTGTTAAAGGGAGGCTACCAGCTGGTCACCAGTTGCTGGATCATTGTTTGTGTGTGCTTGAGTTCGTTTGCCATGTACGTCCCTGAGACGACTTCCCCGTTTGTGTTTGAGCACCGTTTCTGCCTGTTTGCTCGTTTGCTTACCCAATAAAGAGTTTTTGTTTGGAGCGTACCAGCCTCGTGTCTGTGTTTGGGTCCTGAACAACACTGAAACGTAAAATTTAATGGGAAAAAAATGATACACCTTTGATTACGAGGGTAAATTATTTAGTTATTGGCTACCTAGCTAACATTGACGTACATATGGCCAACGACAACTAAGTTGTATTGAGGATACCATTTGGCTATTTTTAGTTATTTACGTTTTTTTTCATACTAAACCAGAGTTTAGTATGAAAAAAGCAGATAAAAAAGATAAAAAAGCAGAGTTAATGTCACACAAAATGGTAAAAAAAATGGCTTGATTCATTATTTCAAATTCTGTGTAATTTAGATGGAGAAGGCAGGATGAGAGGAGAGGAGAGGAGAGGACACCAGGAGACAATGGTGCCAAATCTATCCAGGTTTGGCACCAACAGAGGGAGAGTTGTTCGAGGCGAGTGATAAACATGGGTGGGATGGTTTAAAGGTTAAATGACTGGTTTTATAAAGTATTCCTTGGTGCAATGGGTATATAATAAGTGTTATATATGTTTAAAATGACATATGCATTGAGTTTACACAGGAGTAAGCTTCAGCATAAATAGTTCCTAAAGAGATCCCAAAATCCCAAGAGTTCCCAAAATGAAAAATCAGCCTTCATCTACCCACCCTCCCATTAGAATAGAGTTCAAATAGACTTCATTATTAGTCAAAAGTTGTATTTTTGTGGAATGCATAACCAGAGTGATATATCAATGAATCAAATTTACAATTGATTATCTACAAAAATGGAATATTGTCAGCTGTAGACTCATGTCTTTGATTTTGCACCACAGGGTCAGCTGGAGGAGAAGATGTGGCATGCTGTTCCTGTGTGGCATGTTCATGCTCATGCCACCTCACAACTTGGAATAGAATGACAAGTAAGAAAAAAAAGGATATGCCTACAGCAGAATTTCCTTCTCAAAATTAAACTAGACTGTAGGAAAATGATACATTTTTTAAAAAACTAAATTTAGTAAAAAAGCAAAGTTGATCTATAACTAACCAATTTAATTCTACAATGTTATTTAGCAAATGCTTTTCTCCAAAGCAACTTACATCTGACAGTGAGAATACCACAAGAAGGAAATAGGAACAGGAAGGAAACCGTGTAATAAAGTGCCAGTTTAATTATTCTGCCTCAGCTTTATTATCAATATATTATAGTTCACCTCCATTATATTTTATACTGTTACCTATCCCAGCTATAATGCTATTACAATGCTGGAAAGCATATGGTATTTAAAACTGTCGTGTTTTTTTTTTATTTTTCCAGTCAAAGAAGTTGGAAAAAGGGCAGCACTGGAGAAGAGCAAGGCTCTCTTTCTTCTAAAAAGAATACCCCTCCATTGAGGAGAAGTCCGAGCTGTTGGTGAGGGGGCTTAAGATAAGGATCATAAACAAATGGTTTATTAATTACAAGTTTGGAAAACCAGTAATGTAGAATTTGTCAATTAGGGCTATAGCATAATTTTAAAGATCTTTGTGTCACAAGGGGGTGTCAGGACCCAAATGTGACACAGGCTCAGTTGTGGTGCACACAGAGATTTATTTGAGACTCACACTTCCGGGGACAGGCAAGTCGGAATCACAGAGGGTGGGGTTCCGTCCAAACACAAATCCACAGGTAGACGAACAGTCCACACACAGTCTTGAAATCAAGACAACTTAAGGGAACGCTCTGGGAAGGGAATTGGACCTGGAAAGGAAAGTGACCGATCTGGCACAGGAGCTTCTCACCCGGCCGCTTATAAGGTGGCTGCTCATGGGGCACAGGTGAGCTCCACCCTAATGCTCCGCAGCTGTGCCAGATCTGAGTGTCCATGGGTAGGGGAGGGGCTGGCAGCTGCTTCGACTCACTGCCGTGACATCTTTGCACGTATCTTACTCCAGGGGTGCTCAAACTATTCCACAAAGGGCCGTCTCGCTGCAGGTTTTTGTTCCAATCAATCAAGCACACAAATTTCAGCCAATCAGCTGTCTGAAAACTCAGATCAGTTAATTAAATGACTTCAGTCAGGGGTGCTGTTGCTTGGTTGGACCAAAAACAGCCACATGGCTCTTTGTGGAATAGTTTGGGCGCCCCTGTCTTACTCATTCCATCTCACCGTAGCCTTATGTATGTAACCCATATAACAGACTAAAGATTTTACTGTATTACATAGATTTATTGGAATTGAAGTGGTTTTTCATAAAGAAACAGGGAAAATGTTATTTTGTGTCTGAAACAATTCCCACTTTAATTATCAGTTGTTGTTTTGTTTTGTTTTGTTTTTTTAATTGCAGATACACCATGTTTTTCGAATTGCAGAAGCGAGCAATTAAAAAAATCACCAGGGAGTGCGAGGAGTCTGACGTGGACTGCTTAGTGAGGAGGGGCACAGACCTGGCCTTTGCCCATCTCCTTAGTAAGGGAAGAGTTAGAAATGCAGAGATACTGTAAAAACATACCTGCAGGCTTGGCACAAGGCCCTGAAGGAGGAAATAAGGAGAGTGTCTATTGTGTGTGTAGTTGTTTTGAATTGTTCATTCTTGTGGTTTAATTATTTTCATTCTTCAAATTTACATTTACTGAATAGTAAAATGTTCTAATATTCTATCATAAATCTTCTATAGTGTTCTTATATCAACAATCTATTCATTAAATATTTTATTTAACGAATTATTAATAATTATTTAAGGCCACAATACTGTCATACAATTTTACAGGCGGCAGTCTTTCCAACTGATGTTTCTGCTTGCAATTCACTCCCAAATTGCCCAGCCTCCTTGCCGACCCTGCAACACCGCCTTGATCTTGTAACGATCTTCCTCCATCCTCGTCACCTCCACCATGACCATCTCCTTCCTTTCCTTGCAGTTGGCCTTGGACCAGAAGCATTGTGCCCTTCCCTATCCTAGGCCTGCTCTACTTACCTGTGCTCTGCTCATGATCTCCTGGTGTTGCAGTCTGCTGACAGCTTGGTTGACCTCAGTATTGCGGCCAGTCAGAACCTTGTTGTTTGCGTTCCTGATTCTTGGTCCTGGACCCTCTTTGCTCCAGGACCAACCTGGTCTTCTCTTGCATGTAGCCCAGTTTTAATGACTGCAGTGGCCGCTGTAACGCATTCCTCCCAAAGAGTCCGCCTTCGGATAGGCACTGTGGCAGTCCCAACTGACGGAGTTGGCTTTACCATCCATCTTGCTCACAGCCGATGAAGGGATCTCGCTCAATTTCAGGGGCCACCCTCTGATAGAGAGTGAACTGGCACCACCAGACTTTGTACTTCCCTGGGAGTTGGCTTTGGTTGATCCTTGCCAGGCTGTCAGAAAGTTGTTTCATTACGATCTTCCCCATCTGCTTGTCAGACAGCTCTGCAGTGTACTGCCTCCCCAGGCTTTTGATGGGTTGCTCTGAAAGGAGTGGTATTTTCTCTCCTCCGACGACAAAGGTGGTATTATCATTTCTGACTTGTCTTCTGAGTGACAAACTGTGAGATTTGAAGGACTTGATCTTCATTATGGCCCATGACATCAGTTCATCCATCCTTTTCAGCAGTCTTGATGTACATGTTGCTGTCTGAAGGAGGCTGGTGACATCGTCTATATAGTCTCTTAGTGGGGGAAGGCTCTGACCAGATGGCAGTTTGATCCCCCCGACCATTTGCCTCACACCGATGAGGATTATCTCAAACACTGCTATGAACAGTATCAGAGAGATAGCACACCCCATTGCACTTCCTACTTCAAGCTGCTGCCACCCAGTGGTGAAGTCCTGAAGGGAAAAGCACATCTGCAGGTTGTTGAAGTACTGTGCTACGATGCAGGTGGGCATGTGGAAGAAGTCCATGGCATAACTGATCTTGCTTCCAAGATGGCGGCACGGCAGTGACATGCAGCTGCCACTCCGGACAGAAACTGGTACTATTTGTGTTTTTTTTTGTGTGTGTATTTTAGTCCAGCACAAACACCACGTGTCACAGTTGTGGTTGTTTACAGGACCCAAGTGCAGAAGACCACAGGTAATGTTGACCAAAAAGTGGCCCTTCCCATATGGAAAAGACATAGAAAGAACTTATAAGAAGTAACATCCATTTAAGTAATAAATTATTATGTTTTTTATGTGTGGTACTTATATGATTTACTCTTGAAAGTGGCCACTTTTGCATTCTTTTCACACGTTTTTAAAAGAAATAATAATGAAACAAGTAAAAATATGTATGTGGTATATAAGGAAAGTGCATGCCAAATTGTGATTTTCATACATGTGTTATATAAGCTTTTTGTTTTTTATTTATTTGTTCCATTTAAAGATATATTCTTTCCATATATGAATATATATCATAATTTGTATGTTTTCTGCTTGTAAAATGCATGTAATTTGCAGGGAAATTATGCTGTTTTTATATGCTTTACGGAAGGTCATTATATGTCATTCAATTAAAATTACCTAAGAAGTATACATAAAACATACATAATTTTAGTGTATGAAACAATAGAAGATTCACAGTCAAAAACATATGATTCGAGTGATAACTGACTCTATAATTACACAGCAATTGGATCAAACTTAAAAATAGCAAGGCACAGGTTGCCAGGTCAGCATCCATTTCTTTCATTGCAATCCCTTTCCAGTAAGATACATGCAGTCCCTATAAATAATATTAAAAAGATGGCTGATAGACAAATGTTTAATTTAACAGACTTTATTAGCAACAGTGAAATCAAATATATTTCTTAAAAGTTAACTAGAACATTCAAGTAAATCAATAGCTTAATTTCAAAACCTTACAAAAAGCATTCTTCAACAAAAAAGGAACATTTAAAACCAGCCCACGAAGAAACGTTTTTCTGGACAGCTAAACCTCAGCCACAAAAACGGTTTATCAAACACAATTTAATAAAATGCTGTGGACACAGCAACATTTTTACTTTTACCGCGAACTCAGTGATCTTGCCATTGATTGTGGTTCCAATGCTGGAGAGCGGAGTCCCAGGCCACCTCTCAAGAGTTGCACCTACATACAAACACACACACACACAAATAGAAACTATATATAATAGTACACTTAGCAGTCTTAAAAAAAACAATAAAGTAAGAATCATTACATAATCATTTCTATTCTCTATCTATCATCCAATGTAGATATGTTGGGTTATTTGATTTTATTTTTTTGTTCTCCATGCATCTTCCAGAGAGTTCAACACCACTGGCACTAACATCAGGCACTGTATAATGTTGCTACAATGTAATGATTCATCATTCCTTGTATGAAGTCAGGGAATACAGTAAAACCAGTGGCTTATTGTCAAAATAACATCAAAAGATAAAAACATACTGTAAATGGCATTCAATTTTTTTTTTGTCGAGGGGTTGACGGGCATCTCCTCCGCCCGTCCACCGTTTGCCGTTCAATTCAATTCCGGTCCCCAAGACAGCCCACCCCAGGGAACTGAGCCACTACAGACCTGTGGCCCTGACCTCCTACCTGATGAAGAGTCTGGAGAGGATTGTCCTCGGCTACCTCCGCGACCAGGTGGACTCCGCTCTGGACCCGCTGCAGTTCACCTACCGTCCAGGCATCGGCGTGGACGACGCGGTGATTTACCTGCAACACCGGGCCCTGCGCCACCTGGAGGCCTCTGGAGGTGCTGTGAGAGTCATGTTCTTTGACTTCTCCAGCGCCTTCAACACCATCAGGCCTCCACTCCTCAGAAGGAAGATGGAGGACGCGGGCGTGGACCAGCAGCTGGTGGCCTGGACCACAGACTACCTCACCAACAGGCCCCAGTACGTCAGACTGCAGGACAGCCTGTCAGAGGTGGTAGTGTGCAGTACGGGGGCTCCTCAGGGGACAGTGCTCTCTCCATTCCTCTTCTCAGTATATACCTCTGATTACAGACACAACTCCGAGAGGTGCCACCTCCAGAAGTTCTCCGACGACACCGCCATCGTTGGCTGCGTGCCAGGGGGGACGAGCTGGAGTACAGAGGAGTCATCACCGACTTCGTTGAATGATGTGAGAAGAACCACCTTCTTCTTAACACCAGCAAAACAAAGGAACTGGTGATAGACTTCCGGAGGACCTCCACACCCCACACACCTGTGAACATCCGGGGGTCAGACATCGAGCTGGTGGACTCGGTCAAATACCTAGGTGTTCATCTGAACAATAAACTGGATTGGTCCCACAACACCAACGCCCTGATCAAGAAGGGCCAGAGTCACCTGCACCTGCTGAGGAGACTGAGGTCCTTTGGCGTGAGCAGGGCTCTTCTGAGGACCTTCTATGACACTGTGGTAGCCTCTGCAGTGTTCTATGCCATCGCGTGTTGGGGGGGAGGCAGCACAGACAGGGACAGGAAGAGACTGAGCAAGCTGGTTCAGAAAGCTGGCTCTGTCCTGGGCTGCAGCCTGGACTCCATCGAGGAGGTAGCGGACAGAAGGACATTGGCCAGGCTGACGTCCATCAGAAGCACCTCCCACCCCCTACACCACACTGTGGAGACCCTGGGGAGCTCCTTCAGCTCCAGACTGAGGCATCCTCAGTGCAAGAAGGAGCACTACCGCAAGTCGTTCCTCCCCACAGCCATCAGACTCTTCAACGCTGCTTCCTAGGTCCTACACAAGGACTTACAAACCACGTGTACATACCTCTCACACCCATACTCCATGTAAATCCTGTATATAATATTTATTGGTGTACATAGTGTCACAAATCTTCCTGCACTTTCGTACTTTTTCTCCAACGTTTCTGCTGCTGGAACAGTGCAATTTCCCCGCTGTGGGACGAATAAAGCTCTATTCTATTCTATTCTATTCTATTCTATTCTATTCTATTCTAATTTATAAAGTTTTACTGAATTTCACATACATAATGGGTACAAAGTAATTACAGCAACTAACTGCAATTTTCCGTTTGAATTCCTTAATTTCAGGCTGATTGTGTTTTACTAGCATCGCTAAACTCTGATATTATCTTAGAATGAATGAGAGTCGGCAAAAACTTTGTCTTAACTGATAATACCACATTTCTCACGAATTTTGATGTATACTTTTGAACATTTATATGAACATATATATATACACAGTATATATTTATATATATTAATATACATACAATATACATATATATATATATATATATATATATGTTTGTTTTGCTAATGCTAATAGAACAGAACTTCAAACGAATGACTCATTTTAGCTGTCTTACAGAAGCGTATTGCTGCCACTCTATATACATGGGGGGGGAATGGGCAGGGACGCTGCAGAGTCAAATCTGTTAGAATAGAATAGAACATGTTTATTTATCCCACAACGGGGAAATTGCACTGTACCAGCAGCAATACAATAATAAATATTCGAAAAAATTTACAGGAAAAGTAAGAATAGTGATAGAATAGAAAGAATAGAATGGAAAGGGGAATAAGAAAATATAAATATGACAAACTCTATATACACATAATAAAATATGATGGGAAAGATAAGAAATAGCATATATACAGGTACTGCACATGAATTTTATGAGTATAATTATGGAATATGAATTATAATGAGTATAATTATGGAATATGAATTATGGAGATACAATATATACTGTACACGAGTTATTGAACATGTAGTTTGGGCAGTCCTAGTGTGGTACCTAGGATGCTGCATTAAACAGTCTGAAAGAACAGATTTAGCTCCTGTGCCCATGCTTGATCACCAGAGGCCTGGTGACTATCTCCCCCTGGACGGTGGCCTGACATCTGCTTCAGGCCCCTCCAAACGTCCCAGATGTTGTTTTCCTCCAGGCGCTGCTCCGGCTTCCTTCTGTAGCTGGAGCTACAGGCACCCTTTTTAGCTCCACCTTGTCCCCCGAAGTGAAAGCCCTCTTCTTCTCCTTCAGCAGAGCCTTCAGAAGGAGATCAGGGGGCTTGTTGTTGGAGAAGCACTGTACACGCTTTGATGGTATGGTGCTTTCCACGCAGAAGTTGATGTATTCTGTGATGCAGTCCGTTACACCGTCAGTGTCCTTCCCATGTGGGCTGCATAGAGCATCCCAGTCCGTGGTGTTAAAGCAGCCCCTCAGCTGCTCCTTGGCTTCCTCAGTCAGGTCTTTAATCGTCTTCCTCTGTGGAGGCTCTTTCTGCATCAACGGTTTGTACTGAGGGAACAGATAGACGAAGTGATGGTGATGATGAGTGGCCGGGGGGCGGGGAGTAGAGCTGTATGTATCCTTGAGGTCTGCATACAACAAGTCCAGATTTTTACTGTCCCGTGTGTAGCAGCGGATGTACTGTTTGAAGTTTGGCAGAGTGGCAGAGAGCGAGGCGTGATTGAAGTCACCCGAGATGAGGATAAGGGCTTGTCGGTGCTTTGTCTGCAGCCGGGACACCATGGCCTGAATCTGCTCCGCTGCAGCCGCAGCGTCTGCAGAGGGGGGAATGGACACAGCCAGCATGATCTGTTAGCAGGTAGTAAGGCCTCATGCTAGCTGCTAATAGTTTGGGTTGCGCCATCTGTTGTTGATATACACCGCCAGACCTCTTCCCTTCTTCTTTTTTTCTCTCCTGTAGCAATTAAAGATCTAAATAGACCTTGAAATGAAAAGCAGACACTATCAATTGGGCTGCAGGCACCACTTGGGCTGAGGTAGAAGCTGGATGTCCAGCCAGGCTGAAGCTGGACAGATACTGCCAAGAAAGGGTATTAGCATTCTTGTTAATGCATCCAGAGCGATATCTAATCTCAAAACCAAAGGTAGCCATTTGGGATGCCCACTGCTGCTCTGTGGCCCCAGCTTATCTTAAGTTAGATAGCTCAAAGCTTATTTAGCTCACTTGTGCCTCAAAAGATACCAATAAAACTTTTTAATAAAACCATTGCCCACCTAAGCACGAGAAACTTGAGCTTCATGGAGCAATAGCTGTTAGTTTTCAGCTCCATGGGCTGAAGGCCTCTGCTGGCATAGGCCAGTGGTTGTACGTCATCATCAGTTTCCTGTGACAGGGCAGCCCGAGGCTGTTGTGGTTTGCAAGATTAATTGACATAAAAAATCTGCATAGGCCAATACTAAAGCCAAAACAAACTTTCAAGACTTCATCCAAATACAACAGCAGAGAGGAGAATTGTTGGTTGTTAAACATTTTCTGCATCAGTCTCTAAACATGCTCGGTGAGGTGCACAAGCTGAAAGGCATGCAATAGTCATTTCAGACAGATGCTGCCACCTTTTTATGCACAAGCAATAAAGGGGAGGTAAAGGGGCTATTGCTTTCCTAAACCACCTTGGCCTTAAGCAGCTGATCAATATGAACCCTCACCTCCTCGTACTCTAAGGAGAAATGCGTTAGTACTCCAACTCCAAATACCCCAAGTATGGGATAGACAGGCCATTGGCCAACTGCAGTTGTAGCCAGTTAAAAGATTGAAGATGCTCTTGGCTCTATATAAATGTTCTCAGCAATATTCCTGTCCTGTCCAACAAGCATGGGACCCTCTATCACAACATCAATGTGCTGTTACTTGACTGAATTTGGCACTGTAATTTAGCGTGCCCTAGTTCCCCAATTTGAAAGACTAGCCAAGCTTGAAGTTCAGCCAGCAGCAGAGCTTGCATGGGGATGAGAGGGTTACGTTTTACCCATCACACTCACTAGCATAGTAGCCTGGCTGTTGGCACCTTCGGCAAATCAAAAGCCCAATGCATGGGGGCTAAGATGTAAGGGAACAAGTCTGCAAGGAAGCCAAGTCAAGCTGTACTTGTTAGCACTTAAAGAGTGTTCATTCATCTTTGAGTCAGAAGATAAGACAAGAGGGGTGGAGAAAGAGCTGCCCTGTACTCTGTTGCAGGCTGTAGGCCGAGGGAAGAGAGTGGCTACATTCGTCTCTTAGGGACCCCACTTCCTCCTATCTTATGACAACAACCTGGACATCAAGCAGGGAGGGAGTCACAAAGAAGAAGTTCTTGATTTGGCAGACCATCCAGTGCAGAGTGTTTGACACATTTTATGAGGGCCATTAGAGCCAAAGAGAATTTAGGCATGACTCCCCCACAGCTGTCCAAAACATCAGGACAATTTCAAGGACTCCTAACTAGAGACTGTTTGTCAGGAACTAAAGTTATTCTGGGCTTTACTAGTACCTTTTTTTGCCAGCCAAATAATTTCCCAATAAAAATGGAATTCCTTCAATTGGAAGAACAGAACACACACTAACAAATACTTCACCTTATACCAGATCTGACTAAATAAAGATTTTATGTAAAGATACCATTGCTCATGCACCTGTGCTAAAAATATACACTGAAACCTTTTGAGCCGACAGTAGATGCAAAATAAATAAAACCATCGATTAAAACATGGCACAACATATGCCAAATTTTAAATGAGCAACAACTGGTAAAACCTATCCTCGTCGTTCTAACTCAAGCAAATAATATTCATGTTCAAAGCCTCTTATTTTGATATGATTTTAATATTTAAGTTCCTAATTCTTCAAAGACAGGTGCTGACTCTTGAGTTTGTGTTTTGTTACCCCATTAAGATTGTTTAGATTGCTCGGGGTGCATTCAAGTGTCTTGTAAAATCTGCAAAAATGCTATTCTCCACTAAGGCAGCATACAGTCGCCTATATCTCCCTTTTTTTTTCTTTTTTTAGTAAATTGAAACAATGACACGCTTTAGTGACCAGCAAGTTTTGTACACTGAAACAACTCCAGAGTAGAAGATTCAACAAAAACCTTTCACTTATACTCCATGATTTAATTTTAATATCACTGATTTTCAGAACACACAACGCAATCAGAACTACACCAACACTGTCTCTTTTTTCTCATCTTTAGGCCCCTGGGATAAGTGGCTCACAGAGGGGATCAAACATAATAAAACAATGAGTTTTTACAGACCCAATCATTTTCCCTTAAACAAACTTCAAAACATCGTCAACTGAAACTAAATAGGGGTCTGCTAGGCCAGCCAAAATCAACAAAAGGGAAGTGCTTTGGACCAGCTCGTAGGTGACCAGATCTAGGGTCTTCCCTGCAACTTAAAAGAATTGAAGTTAAACCCTAAAGCAGACGTGGGCAAACGAAGGCCCGAGGGCCACATGTGGCCCGATGAGCTGTTTAATCCGGCCCACAAGCCTTTACAACAGTTTTTTCAAAAGACAAATTAAGAAGATTGTCAGCTTGATTGGTTAATAAGAAGTTCAACCACCTTTTTTACCTAGCATGCTAACATGTTCTCTTAAGAAGGTGGGGCCAAACATCATCTGAAGCTTCATTCTCCATCTCTAGTTGGAACAACTTCCAGGCTCTTCAAACTATTTTCTCAATTGTTAATCCATCAAGCATGAATTGTAGTTCACCTCTGATCCTCATTTGGGGGCCAGCCCCTTCGTCAAGACCTAAAACCCAATGTGGCCCTTCAGGCAAAATAATTGCCCACCCCTGCACTAGAGAGTGTTTCCCCGCCGATTTATCACCAAAACACACATGACACGCAGAAATTGCCGCCAAATAAACTTTGATTGTGGAGAAAGCCTTCCCCTTCTCCATCAAGCTCTGTAGAAAACACATTGTCAAAAAACAACAACAGAATGTCCACCACCGAGCAATGAAAAGGAATGGTCCCCCTGTTGTGGCACCATACCTCAAAAATCCACCACTTACTCCCATAAAGTGTGCGGGTAGAAGAGGCCCTGGCATTCTGAATAGTGTCAATAACCTCAGGAGGCAGCCCTGCTGCGCTCAGGTTCCCCCTCTCACCGGCCAGGCCCAAAGGGACAGACGGTCCGGATGAGGATGGAAAATCTCTCCCTGCGCCTAGGGGAGCAGAGCCCTGCGTTCGGCTATCAGCCAAGCTGCAACTATTTCTGCTATCCAGTGTTTGGATGGCCACCGAGGTGCCACCAGAATCAGCGACAGCCCTTGTTCTCTCACTCTGGCCAGAGTTGGAGAAATCAGACTGAGAGGTGGGAACGGCGTACAGCAGAACGTCTGGCCATGGGTGAGCCAGAGCATCTACCCCTAGAGGAGTGCTCACCTCTGCCAGGGACAACAACAGTGGGCAGTGAGCATTTTCCTGCGAGGCGAAGAGATCTACGGCAGCCTGGCCGTATCTCTGCCAAATCTGTGCCACCACCTGTGGATGGAGGCACCACTCGCCGTACAACGGATTGCCCCTGGACAACAGGTCGGCCCCCCTGTTCAGAACGCCCGCTACATGGGTCGCTCGGAGAGACAGGAGCCGAGAGCTGCTCCACAGTACCAGCTGCCGAGCCAACTCGTGCAGCTGCCGAGAGCGGGTACCCCCCTGACGGTTGATGTAAGCCACCACTGAGGAGTTGTCTGTCTTTACCAGCACATGACAACCGTACAGGTAAGGTAGGAAGTGTCTGAGTGCCAGGGACACCGCCTGCATTTCTAGCACGTTTATGTGAAACTGCGCCATCTGCTGGGACCAGACGCCGTTGGTCATCCTGCCCAACAGCGTTGCGCCCCATCCCCACAGAGAGGCGTCCGTCTCACAGTCACCCTGGACGACATTGCCCCTAGTGGCACACCTGCTGTCAGCGCAGCTGGTTCCCTCCACGGTCGGAGAGCCACCATGCACTGAGCCGTCAGTCTCACTCTGCGGTTCAAGTGTTTCCGCGAACAGAGATGCAGCGATGCCACCCAGCGCTGAAAATCTCTCATCATGAGCAGACCCAACCGTACCACCGATATCACGGATGCCATAAGTCCGAGAAGACGGAGGCACAGTCTGAACGTCCCCATTTTCAGCCTGACGCGATACAAAAGGGAGTTCATAGTGAGCCCCAAGTAATTTGTGTACCGTGACGGCTCCAATCGACTCTTCGTCTCGTTTATAGTGAAACCCAGATTCCTGAGGTGACGTAACACTGTCACGGAATCGTTGATCACCTGCTCCCGTGAGCTAGTCGTCTATGTATGAGAAAAATCCTGATGTGCTGTTTCTCAGCGGGAAACAGTGCTGCTTCCACACACTTGCTGAATACCCACGGAGCTAGCGACAGCCCGAACGGGATTCTCTGGAACTCGTAGGCTGCCCCTTGATAAGCAAACCTGAGGAATTTCCTGTGCGCCGGGTAAATGGCGATGTGGAAATATGCATCGGCCAGGCCGATCGTCACAAACCAGTCGTTTGGACGAATCGAACTGCAAAGTACTTTGTGCGTCAACATCCTGAACGTATATTTCCTTAAATGTTTGTTCAAAACTCGGAGGTCAAGGATTGGTCGAAGAGACAAGCCCCCCTTCTTCGGGATGAGGAAGTACTTTGAATAAAAGCCTTGACACACCTCCTCGTCCGGGACCCGTCTGATTGTGCGTTTGTTTAATAAAGTCACAATCTCCTCCTCCAGGATCCGCAGACGGTCCGTCTGCAACTGAAGACAACACGCCGTTGAATGACGGTGGTTTGACTGACAGTTACAGTTTGTAGCCATTGACCACCGTCGACAACACCCACGGGTGAACGGCGCATGCGCGCCACTGGTCGACCCCTGCGGCCAGCGGGCCCATTGCTTTGCCCTCTGAAGACAACATCTCTTTGCACAGAAGTGACCTGCCACTCACCGGAGAGGTTGTGGCGTCCTCTGCTGGGAACAGTTGACCACTGCAACGTTTCCTTTTCAATTTATTTATTACTCTTTTGTGTTTTATTCTGGGGGTGCATTCTGCCCTCGACACCTCGTCTGGATGCATGAATGCAAACTTTACTTTTTGTGTCCCCCTTGAGACAACCTCCAGGTGTTGTGCAGTGCCCGGTGACACGTACAGCAAGCCTGGGAAACAGCGGTCCAGAGTCTCCCCTGTCCCCAACTGCAGGGAGGAGGACTGGGGGAGGGCTCCCAGTGAACCTGGAACATCTGGGACCTCCATCTTGTGAACCGTGGGGCTGCACTCCTCTCTCCTCCTCTTTATGGGAGAAGGGAAGGACCGTGAAGACTGTGTTAGGTTGCACGCTTCCCATCTTCCCATCTCCGAGGTGGGAAGATGGTTTATTCCTTGCAGCCACTGCTGCAAAGGAATGTTTACCCCACTGCCTTGGGCTCTCCCTCCTGGCCTGGGGACCCGTCTGCTGAGCAGGTCTGTGCTTCGGAGCCCTGTGGCTGTTCTGTCTTGCTCTCCCCGCTGCCGCAGCAAAGCCAGCAGGGGGAGGCTGGGGTGGACGTGACTGAGCCCTGCAAGGTAAGCAGAGGTCAAAGGCTTCACCTTCCTGCTTCCTGCGAGAGGATGTCTCCAGCATCTTCTCCAGGGCTGGGCCAAAAAGACCTTTGGTGGGGTCATAAGCCGCATCCATGACCTCCGCCTTCTGAGTGTCAGACAGACCAGACAAGTTCAGCCATAATGCTCTCTCACCTGAAACTGCCAGTCCCATGACACGTCCACATCCCTGCACTGCAGCCCTGGAGGAGCGCAGAAGCAGATGGTTGACCACGCAGATCTCATCCCAGAGAAGTGGGTTGGGAGTCTGAGAGTCCAACTCGGTGGCCCATTTCCTCCAGTATCTCAGCCTGGTATGCTGACAGCAGTGTGACCGCATTGAGAGCACACACAGACTGTGCAGCATATTTGTATATCCTCTGGTAAATCGATGCAGTGAGGCGATCCAACTTACTGGGGAGAGAAATACTGGAATATCCAGAGACTGACCTGCGGTTGGGATGGAGATGGTAAGCCACTGAAGGCTCCACAGCTGGGGGTTCGGCCAACCCCAGCTCCTTCATCCCCTGGACCTCCAGTTTTGAACAGCCCTTGGTAGGAAGCTTGCTCTTAAAAGGACTGGGCCAGAAACGACCCATCTCCTTAACGCAAGCAGGTACAGCTGGCAGCAGTTGCTTCAGCGCAGGCTGGGTTGGCGGAAGTCTTTTCCCGTCATACAGGTCCCGCTCTAATCCCTCAGCACCCTGGGATGCAGGCCACGGGATTCCCATCTTGGCTGCAGCTCTCTTGCAGCTCTCTTGCAGACCTCATAAAAGTCACTGGCGGAGCAACATCAGCAGAACTAGATTTCTTCCCCAGCTAGTCTAGACTGCTGGGGAAGAAAAGTGGAGTCATCCTCCTCCTCCTCCATCTCCACCATGTCGAGGAAGTCAGAGTTAGCATCGCCCTCTGCGTCCTCGTCCCCCTGTTCCCCCCGTGCTAGTTCGTCAAATAGTGGGGGCATAACAGGGGAGTCAGCGTCCATCATGTCTGCCCAGCTCATAGGAGGCTCGCGCCTGATGGACGTCGGGCTGAGGAGCAGGTGTCGACAGGCAGGGGTCCTGGCTGTCGACTGTAGCAACTGCTACAAAGATTGCAAGTCTGCCAGCGAAGACTGAGCGTGTTTAGGGCCCATGCAGACTATGCACAATGGATGAGGGTCCCTGCCCGAGATAGTTGCACCGCATGACGCGGGACACGGGCGGGATACAGCCTCCTTTGCCTTCGGATCCAACCCTTTGGCGGGGGTAATGGCCGTCGACATAATGTTGGAAAGGGGAGCTACGCCTCAGCACACCTAGTGGATCAGACTCGTCACGACACGTTAGTCCTGACCACGTTATCGCTAGCAAAAAGGCGACCCGACTGCTAGCAATAAAACGAGTTAGCTCGTTGCGACACGTTAGCTTCACGCGGAAAAAAACCAATGAAATAACAAGTAAATGTTAATTCAAAGTTAACGATAAGCTCGCCTTAACACGTTAGCTTAAGCCACACGGGTACAACGGTACAACCAAGCAATTAAGACGGAAAACTACCGTAACAGTTAGCCTTGACGCGCCAGACTGTTCCCCCTGTGCAGCTATTAATGTACTTCTTATGAAGTACTTACTCAGCACAATCCGGACTACGCGGAAAACTGCGTTCGGCGACGCACTCCTTGACGGGATGTCTGTGAACAGTTGAACAGCTAACCAATAGCCAGGAACGCGCTGAGGGAGCATGTAGTTTCTCGCGGGAAGAAAGCGAGAATGAGTAAGGAGGGGCAGTCGGCCGTGGTATAGAGGGGGCGGGGCCCCAAGCACGGCCTGACCGGTCTGTCAGGGACAGACGTGATGTCATTGGAGCTTCCGTACTGTAGTTGGTCACGCCCGAGGCGATTCCCATAGTAAAACACCGAACGAAGTTGGAAAAAGAACCAGCTCACCTGTGTACGGTGTATGTATGTCTCTGTTTTGAAACTTTAGCATTACTTTAAACACTAATTTAAAGAATTGGGAATCATGTAACAGTTAAACATGATGCTGCGGGTGACTTTTCTCCGGTCAGTCGTCATTGGGACAGAAGCTTTGCCAACATTGCTGCGTTTAGAACAGAGTGAAAACAAACGTGTGTAAAATCTGAAAAACGAAATGACATGTCACTGTTTCCACCAGTATGTGTGAAAACATTAGGTGTGGGTGCATACATGGGAGAGCTAAACAGGAATTCAGGGAAAGTACTTTTATAGATTTCTTTTCATAAATATAATTTCTAAACATTATCAAGACCTGGGTAAATGACACAGATTATTGGGATTTTCTGGTTTTACCTTTTTTTGCTCTTGATGTGAAGCACGTTTTTTTTTTATTAATTAATGATGACTTACATTGGTGTTTAAAAGTTCGGACAGATGAGCAAGTAGGTTGGTGATGGCCATTTGTAAATAATCTACAGAAAATGTAATAAACACATATTGCTCAGTCAACTATCTAACTAACTAACTAACAGTAAATAATCTGGATTTTTATGATTTTTTTGTTTGTTTTTCCTTTTTTGTTTTACTTAATGGGTGGAAATTGTTTTGTTATTAAATATTGATGACTTGATGTGCAATCATGTAGGTTAGAAATGGCCATTTGTAAATAATTGAAAGGTGGGTCTTGATATACCGGTTTGTACGGTACTTTAATATAAGCTTTATAGACTGTGTTTCTAAAAGTAATGGCAACTTAGGTTCATTTGAATTGAGTGGAAAAAAAAAGAAGAGTGAATGTCAGGAAATGAGAACTACTGAGAATAAACCACGGGCACTTGTAGACTGAGCTTTGCATTGTTTACAGACTGTTGATGTGTCTCCCGACTCTGCTGTCCAGCAGAGACCTTGGAGATCAAGAGTTAACAGTTCTGACAAACATCTAGGAGAAGAAGGTTTTGTGCTTGTTATGTTACAGGACACTATCTGTGTTAACTGTCACAATAAAGCTGGCAGTCTGGAAAGGTCTTTAAAAAATCTGGATATTTGAGTTAGTTGAACCAATGTTAAAATGATAAAGTGATGGCTTTGTGTTGATAAAGTTTTCATTGAAATGTTCATGTCTTTCCAGTCAGTTTTTCTCCCCAAATCTGATGCTCTTCTCTCATTAATGTCATAATGATAATACAGTATTATTTTTGAAAAAACATATTTTTTGTTTTTGTGTAAAAAAAAAAAAAAAGAGTGGGTGGTTCATGTGGAGCTAAAGCTCTGACCTTAGAATCGTCCCTGCTGTCAACTTCATAAGAGCAAAATGAACCAATTTTGTACAAAAAACTTATACATTTACAAAAAAACAAGAAAAAAGGCAAGGGATCATAAATCTACTTCTTGCTCTGAAGGGATATGCGCTCCAGCTTCTTTTGCCATTAACAATAAATTATCTTTAATGTGCAAATTTTCATATTGTTTCTGTTTACATCAAATCAAATCAAACTTTATTTATAAAGCACTTTTCATGCATAAAATGCTGCTCAAAGTGCTTTCCAATGCGATAAAACAATCATATATACCCCCACCCTTGCACACACATACACACGGCCCAACAACACCCCAATTAAGTGCTTATGCCCCCCCACACACCCTCCCATAACCATGTTAGAATCCATATTATTAAAAAACATATGAAAATGGATCTGAGGAACCGTCATCAGAGGAGCAGTCTGCACCAGGAGCAGAGAGTCAGCCGCAGCCACAGGACACCAGCCTGAGGCCCATAGCGGAGATGAGGCCAGGACCAAACCTCCATGGTCCACCAGCCAGAGCCCAGCAGCCGCAGTCATCCACAGCTCCTGGTGCAGAGGCTCCTCAGAGGAAACACTGGGATTCTAAAAATGATAAGTAAAAGGTGAAACAAGTACAACTAAAACAATAAATACTAATTAAAAGCTAACGTAAAAAGGTGAGTTTTGAGCCTGGTCTTAAAAACCTGAATATTCTCTGCGGAAACCTAACCTAATTGCAGTGCAATAAAAATTTTATAAAGTACAAATTGTTTAAAGTGCTTATTTATTTTTAATGTATCACTTAAATGTGTAACTCCAATATTCTCAAATAAATGCATGATTGACAGACGGATACGTGGAATTTTCCTGAAATCTTAACCCTGTTGGATACATCAGCGCCTTTTCTGGACAGCAGCCTGACGCCGCGGCGATCAATGAACTGCAATGATTGTCTCACTCCAAATATTGGTCGTTTGGTGATTTCTTTCATGTCGCCAAGGCTGCTCGTAGACGTGTTTGCTCTCCCAGTTTTCTTATCTAAATTACAACCGTTAGAAAGTTTGCTGCTTGCTTTCGAATCAGCCCCAGAAAGAAAATAAAAAAAGTTGAATCAAACAAATAAAATAAACAAACAAACCTAAATATTCTTCATAGATAGATAGAGGCGTACACATATAGATGCCTATACAATAAAATTATTGCGTTTCTCTCTCCACAATAAATGCCAGGCAGTGTCTATTCTTAGATCATTTCATATCAAATTAGTTCTCACTTGAAATTAATTAACGTATTACGATTTAAAACACGCCATTTATTCCGGAATACGTATTGCTATAGAGTTTGACTCGTTGTGAGTCTTTACTGAATGGATCCTTGCTCCCTACTGGCGTCAAGTAGAGTTGTGAATCAGCCAATCACGGGCGGGCCACCTGCAGGAAGTTGAATAATCCCCCCCCCCCGCCCCAAACACACACACACACACACACACACACACACACACACACACACACACACACACACACACACACACACGCACACACACACGCTGCCTGCAGCCAGATAACAGATTCAACAGTTGGATGAGCGAATTTGCCACGGCAAACTGATGGATAGGGTCCAGTAACGGTCCGAGTGGGCTTTGCCACCGATAAGTTTCGAGTGATTCTGAGCACGTAGATTACGCAGAGTAGTATGTAAAACAGTGTGGGGGTTTTTTGTTTGTTTTTTGTTTGTTTGTTTTTTATTATTATTTGAAATCTTGATAAAGAGGAAGGTTGTAGAGAGGCAGAGCAGTGGCGCAACCTTCCGTTAACTTAGTTCCCTTAGACGCCGACAGCAGAAAGCACAATGAGCGTCCCGCTTTACGCACCGACTCCGATCCAGCCCGCTCAACCGACGTCTTTTTATATTGAAGACATTCTTGGAAGGACTTCTGCCACCGTCTCTTCTACCTCTTCGCGTTCTTCATCCGTGTGCTCCGCTCCGATCATCCCGACGCCGACTCTACCTTCGCCGGCCTTCTCGTTCGCGAGTCTCATCTCCCCGTACAGGACACCGATTTACGAGCCCACGCCGATTCATCACGCGGCCGCCGCGCTCACGGCGGCAACGTACGCCTCCGGGACTTTAACCGGATCTATCTACCCGTTCCATCACCAGCACCCCCGCTTCGTGGGGGAGTACGCGCAGTCGTTGCTGAGACACGACCCCATCGGTGAGTTAAGATCATAGGATACAGAACAAAACACATGATTTAATTTGAATCAATGAGTATTTGATGAAAGTCTATCATCTTTAAACGAAATTCAACTTGTTTTTTTTCCGTCTTCGACATGCAATGATCAACGACAGTAAATATTTTTGCACAGCTGTCACGGTCGGTCGTCCATGCGTAGCGAAAGAGCCGTCACAACTGACATTAAAAAAGAGCCGGCTCACTTTCTATTTGATTTTGGATCGCACACTTACACACATTTTGCAGACGTGCTTGAGGCATAACAGCAGGTTTATCATTTAGCAGCCACGTTTACCAGTAGGTGAATAGACGGGAGGGAGCAGCCTTGACTCCTTTTCCTGACCCCCATTGTTCTTAAACATCAGAGAAACCACAATGACTAAACATAACATAACCACTGGATTGTTGTTTTGTCGTGTGCGTGTGTCTGTTCGCGACCCACACGTCCCTCCTTGTTTCTTTTTCTCCTCCTAATCCAGGGGTGGGCAATTATTTTTGCCTGAAGGGCCACATTGGGTTTTAGATCTTGATGAAGGGGCCGGCCCCCCGATGAGGGTCGGAGGTTAACTTAAAATCATGCTTGATGGACTATTAACTGAGAAAATAGTTTGAAGGGCCTAGCTCCAGATTATGTTTGGCCCCACATTCTTAGGAGAACTGGGTGAAGAGGGAGTTGAACTGCTTTCTAACCAATCAAGCTGGCAACCTTCTTGATTTGACTTTTGGAAAAACTGTTGTAAAGGCTCTGCGGGTCGGATTAAACAGCTCATCGGGCCACATGTGGCCCCCGGGGCCTTAGTTTGCCCACCTCTGTCCTAATCAGTAACTTACCCTATAGCTTTTTTTAATGCTGTTTTGAAATAAATAAAAGTTTGACATTTGACCACCTGACACGTGATACGTTTTGAAATCCTCATAGTTTATTCTAAATTCCTAAATCATCACGATCCAGTTCTATTTTTTTTTTTTTTTTTTTTCGTATTTATCTCATTTTAAAGGCTGGTCCAACTGCAGAAGTGTTACAGTTCACTTTGTTTTAGACATGGTCCTCCACTGTGGCGTGACGGGCCGTCTGTCTGCGCGCTGACGCAGCCAGGCCCATTTTCCGTTCGCGGCGGAAGCGGTGGGTCCGTCGATAGGAGTGAATCTGGTTTCAGAAGCCGGTAAATGTTTTCCTTGCTCACTCCAAACAGCCGTTTCCGCGGGAGCTCTGCTGCACGCTGCTGATTATTTTATCGACATCACTCAATACAGACGCATTCAGGAAACAGCTTCGGCTTGCTGAGTAGCCCAGGATCCGTTGTTCGCATACTTCGTTAAACTTGCCGTCTAGCCTGTGACTCGACGAGTGATAGTGACTTTATGAAGTGTTAGACAGACAAATGAAGAATGAGAAGGACAGTTAGTGTGTGTGTGTGTGTGTGTGTGTGTGTGTGTGTGTGTGTTTAAAAAAAAAAACAAAAACAAAAAAAAACTATGAAAAGATTGAAGAAAAATCGAAACGAAACTGGCGGATCAATGATATCCATGATTAAAAGATCACGTTAACGCTTTCATTTCAATATTTAATATAAACATGTTAGTATTTTTTTGAGATAAAAAATAATAATAAATAATTGGAGATAAATATTTAAGATGAACATGTTAATAATCATTCGGCTGTGATTCGTCAGTGTTAAATCATGTTAAACATGACTATGTTCTCTCTAATAATACTCTAATAAGTCGTAGACCACCTGGAAATCTTTACTGTCCCGATGTTATTTCGTTAAATCATATTTTATCGGTTCAGCTTGAGTATATGATACCGATTATGTTTTGATTGATTGTAGATTCATCATTTAGTGTTTTTAATCTGCGTTTTGTAGACTTATAGAGTTAACCATCTACTTCTCGGGTCTTTGTAACAACAAATTTTGTATTTTATTCCAACACACATGGAACACGTCTAAAGGTTTGTAATAAAAAAAAAAACAAACTTTAAATTAACGTTAAAGAAATATGTCTCTTCAAAACTGTATACTGCTTCTTACCTTTATAATATTAAGACAGCAATTAAAAATCTGCAGCCTTCAAGTTTTTTCTGGTTGATTGATTTCGGGAGAATTAGATAATTGGAATGAAAAACGCGGCATTTCTTCAATGATGCCCCTTTTTTAAAACCGAAGCGTGTAAACGCCGCGAATGTGGATTGGAACTCCTGCATGCCATTTGCTTCTCATCAGACACGAAGCAGGAAGCCCACGAAGCGGATATTTGGCCATAGTCTTGACTGTCACGACCTTCCTCAACAGACAAACCTAAAAATCAAGGAAACCATCACGGAGAGAAATAAGCAAATAAATCTGCGGGCTGCAACGACGTCATTTCGGCATATAAACGTGAAACAGTTTTAAATGTTGTATTTAAAAAAAAAAAAAAAAAAAAAGGTTTGTGTTCCTGCTCTGTAGGGAAGCCGCTGTTGTGGTCCCCCTACATCCAGCGACCTCTGCACAAACGGAAGGGCGGCCAGGTGCGCTTTTCCAACGATCAGACCATCGAGTTGGAGAAGATGTTCGAGACCCAAAAATACCTGTCACCGCCGGAGAGGAAGCGTCTGGCCAAGGTGTTACAGCTGAGTGAGCGACAGGTAAAGCTCAAACTCAAACATCACTTCATTTGTTTCGCGATTTTGGTTTATAAAATCGTATATCCTACACAAGGACTAACAAACTACATGTACACACCTTACACACTCATACTCCACAATGTCATACTCATGTAAATCCTGTATAAAATATTTATTGGTGTACATAGTGTAACATTCCAACAGAAAGTATTTCTATTTATCTGCCTTCTCCCTGTACATTTCCAACTTTTTCTCCAACGTTTTGCTGCTGGAACAGTGAATTTTCCCGGCTGTGGGACGAATAAAGTTCTATGCTATTCTATTCTAACCGTAATTTAAGCATGATATTGTTGGATTTCTCATTTAGATAAAATACCCGTTATCTATAAAGGACTTGCCAAGCGAAGATAGTTTCTTTAAAACTATTTACATGTGTTGTTGTTGTTGTTGTTGTTGTAGTTGTTAATTTGTTTGTTTGGGTTTTTGTTGTTGTTATTGTCTTTTCCGTACAGGTAAAAACATGGTTTCAAAACCGTCGAGCCAAGTGGCGAAGACTAAAACAGGTCCGTCTGATTTAGGTTGTTCAGATACTAAACATTCGCTACTTAACCATCGAACTCACGATTATATATATTTTTTTTATTCCGCATCCCAGGAAAATCCTCAGAGCAGCAAACGAGAGGTGGACGACGAAGGTGCCAGAGATAAAAACGGTGCTATGAGTCAGTCTGGCGGGATCCAGCCCGCGGGGAACGAACACACCGGGCCGAACACGGAGCTGACTCCGCCGGGCCGTTGCGCCGCCAGCCCCGCGTCTTTGCGTCGAGCGGACGCGCTGTTGGACCCTAAAGAACGGGACGACACAGATCTGGATCTGGACATGGCGAGCGACACATAGTTATGGCAAGAACGATGGGACTCTGTAGGACTTTTCAGTGCCGAACTGTCATAAGCTGACGAGTGTTATATGTTATTATAAGTGTGTCATTAGTGTCATAGTATATTACTTTTAGTATGATTATGAATCATAATGGCTGATACCATGGACCGTATAGGGTAGAATCATCAACGCCTATAAAATTCTGCTGAGCTTTTACAACTTTTTTTTGAGGCTATTTTTCTTTTTAGCACCTTTTTTTTTCGCCCCCGAAACGTTGAAAAAAAAAAAAAAAAAAAAAAAAAAAAAGAGAAAAAAAAAAAAGAAAAAAAAAAAAAAAAAAAAAAAAAAAAAAAAATAAAAAAAAAAAAAAAAAAAAAAAAATAAAAAAAAAAAAAAAAAAAAAAAAAAAAAAAAAAAAACAAAAAAAAAAAAAAAAAAAAAAAATATAAAAACAAAAACAAAAAAAAAAAATATAAAAAAAAAAAAAAAAAAAAAAAAAAGCACACAAGAAAAAAAAATAAAACACCCAGCAAAAAAAAAAAACAAAAAAAAAAAAAAAAAAAAAAAAAAAAAAAAAAAAAAAAAACCACACACAAAAAAAAAAAAAAAAAAAAAAAACTCTTTTTTTTTTTCCCTTCTCTCCCCCCCTTTCCTTTCTTTCTTTTTTTCCCCTTTTTTCCCTCTCACTCTCTCCCCTTCCTCCCCCCATTTCCTTCTCTCCTCCCTCCTCTCTCCTTCCTCTTTTTTTTTCCTCCCCTTTTTCCTTCCCCCACCCCCCCTCTTCTCCTCTTTCTTTTTTCCCTCCCTTTCTTTTCTTTCTTTCCTTTTTTCTCTCTCTCTTTCTTTTTTCTCTCTTTTTTCCCCTCTTCTTTTCTTCTCTTCTCTTTTTTTTTCTTCTCCCTCTCTCCCCTTTTCTCTTTCTTCTTCTCCCTTCCTCTCTCTCTTATTTTTTTTTACTCTTCTTTTATCCCCTTTTTCTTTCTTTAAAAAAAAAAAATTTTTAAAAAAAAATTTAGAAAAAAACCCTAGGCTAGGCAGTAAAACGAAAGGAAATGGTTAAAATGAAAATCCTCCTAATATTACATCTTAATGACAAAATCTCAAAAAAAACCCAAGTTATACAATAACAAAAACAACATAAAAAAGAAAAAAAAAAACATACACAAACCTATTCTGCTTTACCATATATTTAAAAGTAGTGGAATGTATCATTTGATTTTTGTTAATCGTTTATATTGTGTTGTAATCCAAATTTAAACCCACTTTTAACAGTTGAATTAAAGCTACTGCTGATTACAAAAACCTCTGATAGTATCACAGCAACCATCACTTTTATCTTTTGCTACATATGCCTTAATGTGTGACAGATTTTTTTTAATCTTACATTATCAGTATTTTGTAAATCAAAAAAAGGAAATCTAGTGTTAGTGGTGACAGAATTGCAGGTTTAACTAATGTCTACACCAATGAAGAAACTAAAATCTAATAGTTACTAAAAGTGTTCTAAATCTTTGTGTTATATGGCTGTAAAATTGTGTGGCATTTGATTAAAACAGGCATGTTTTGCAGTTTTAAGGTGTTGCCTTTGTCCTTAAAATTCAAAAGTGATTGTGGTGGTTATTATTAGTGGTGATTATTATTTTAAATCCCTTTAGATTTTTAATTTTGATTTCAACCTGATTTTTTTTGTACTGTATATGACAGCTCATTTTGAATTATTATTGCACCAATATTAACACTTACAATAAACATTTGAAGACTTTTGTGGTGTGGGTAGAACATTTGTTATCATTAGTTTAAACATTAGTTAGCTAGCAATTCCAGAATTTACTGTTTTTTTAATTCATTAAGAAATTATTCCGTGCATAATCAATAAAAGTATGCTCATTTTTTTCTTCTGTAATGAGGTCTCACATGTCCAAATATAGAGGTCTCGTTAAAAAAGTCTTGGCAAAAGTATTTTTTACAAAAGAAATAAAAAGAAAATGATCACTTATGTTTGTTGTGTTGTGTCCATATTTATTAAACCAATGCAACACAACATGGACATAACACAACAAACAGTGTAACTTTTTAGAACTAAAGGGTGGCTTTGAGATGTCTATTTTTGCTTTGACAAGTGACAATTTTTGTAAATAATGAATATATTTTACAGTGTTTGCAATATAAATACTACTTTAGGTAACATTATTAGCTTTCTTTTTCTTGTTTCACAATTCTTGAGTTTCCTAAAGAATAAAACACAGCTAGCAAGTAATAAATAATAGGACCATAATACCAGTTGTCGCACTATATTAAACCAAATATATCTTATCAGTGAGTTCTTAAACAAACAATGTGAACAGAGCTGTTTTAGAAAGTAGATTAGGTTAATGATTAAGTAGAACATCAAAAAAGAAAAAAAAGGCACAGAGATAGTTTCAGCAGTGATTGATGGTCTTATGTTCACAGTACTTTTTTTTATATCAAACAGTGGAGTAGGTGCTAAGGATTGCTGTTGACAGAGCGCAGGGCTGATGTGGAAATTTAAAGCTCATTGCTCTCAAACCTTACTGCAGAGGTTCAGTGACCTCACACATTCAAGTCTATGTGAAAACCAACAGTAGGCACATTGATCTTAGCATCTGTATTGTGTAATGGTTCACAAATTGTGCAGGGTAAAGTCAACATTTTGGCAGTATAGCACACACAGTTGGTGGATTAAATGTTTAAAAGATAGCTGACTGATTTCAAAGTGCCTCTACATATGCTTCATTCTGACTGCACAATGGCTGTTTTAAAGATTAAATAATACAATTATCTAAAATATATTGCTGTGACCAAATCAGATTTGAGCAGTATATACTGATATTCTTAGATATGCTCATCATTAACTTGATTCATTACTTTTCTTGTTGCATAGTTTCATTAAAGTAATTATATTTGAAAGACTGAACTATTACATACAAATGTAATAGTTTCAGAGTTTCACAGAACAGCGGGATCCCTGGTTGTTTTGTTTTGCTTTGTAATAATGTTTCTAATAATAATCATCATATTAACTAGAAAAACACTTGTAGAGCTTAGACGTTGCCAAGGAGCTTGTTTCCTCATGAACTGCGATGTACACCTGTAGTGCATTATATGTTAGTAAAAGTAATACAAGGTGGCGTAACATAGTATGTTGTTTTATGATCAAAGTCCTTTGCTCATGGCCTATAAACTTTAGATAATCAAAAGTCAAAGTTTCTCGAATCCAGAACTTCACCAAAATCTAAAATTTAATTAGTTTCTAACTTTTTGACACACAAAAGTCAGCTGTCACAATGTCCTTGGTGGAGGTGATAATTATGAAATGAAAAAGAATAGATTATTATGTAAATATAAATGAAGTAACTGTTGGATTAACTAAAAATTAACTGGCACCGATTACTTTTTTTTCTTCCTTGATATCAAAATTTAGCTAAGATACTGTGTAAGAAATTAAAAGATTTTTGAGTCACTTTAAAGGATAAAGCAAAACATGAACACTATCTATTAGTCGTCTTTGGTGGTGGGTAGGGGCGGGATAATGGCTTCCATTTGGCCAAGGTCAACAGTCAACACATTCCTCAGTCGTTCAAATATAAGCACACATTAACTTGGTTCCACACACTTTTTAACTTAGCTGATAAATTAATGAGAGAAGACAGTTCACATCAATACTTGCGTCGCTCTGTGTGTGTGTGTGTGTTATTGTAGTTGCTAAGTACACACATCCTTGTACTTCTTTGTGAGGACTTTCGTAGGCATAATATATTACTCAGCCCCGTACTCTAACCCTAACCATTCTAATGAATCCCCTGAGCATAACCCTAACATTAATGTCGAGACTAAACCTAAACTAAACCCAATTCTAAAGTCTTCTGAATTTGTGAGGACCAGCCAAATGTCTTCACCTCCGAAAAAATGTCCTTACTTTGTTAGCAGAACAATTACTTTGGTGTGTGCGCGTGTCAGATGTGTGTGTCCGGTGTGTGCGTGCTAGGAGTTGAGAGAGTGAGGAGAGATAACAGTGTCATCCCATATATCAAAAATGCAGAAATGTTCTGTTCTGATTAAAACTGAGGTACTGGTTTGCCTGGAAATCAGTTTACTGAACAAGGTATGTATGTATATTTGTATGTATAATGTAAGTTGAATATTTTTAATTTATCAGTTTCTACAGGAAGATTTAAATTACCGGTACAAGAAATACCCAAACAGAAATTGGTGGTAAACATAATGAGATCTTTTTGTGGCAAACCTAGTGTGAGTAGAGGAAAAAGGGTAACAGTTTGATTTCTCAGAATATCATCAATTAAATAAAACAAAATACTGATTTTTTTTTATTTACTTCTTTTTTAAATTAGAAATTGTAGTGCTTTGGCTGAATTATAAATTTATCACCGCATGTATACCCGAGACAATGCTAAGGCTCACATCATCTAGCTAGAGAGCACTTAGTTGCAACACAACAATTAGGAATGAAATTGGCCATGCACTCAGTTAAATGAGGGCAAAGCGGGGACTAATGTGCTCTGCTGTGTGATGAGGCAAACAGCTTTCTAATGGTTGGAAATGATAAATTTCTGTACACAATGTCAAC
>CAAE01012393.1:9630-21702 GCA_000180735.1 Tetraodon nigroviridis
TTGCGGAAAGAGTATGTTGCACATATTGTAAATCTTCACTGCAGTTGTTAAAAATGTGCTGGATACATTGTTATACGCCGTAATAATATGAATACTAGAGCAGATTCAGTTACAGTATTAGATATTAGATATTGGTGTAGTTAATGTGCAAATCTTTGTGTTAATTTAAAAAAAAAAAAACCCAGAAAAAAAGGAAACAAACAAAAAGCCCCAGATCACATATCACACTCCGCTGCTCAAGAAAAGGTTTGCATGGACGGAGACAGGAGTGCAACTGAATGTGATAGCTGGAAATTTTCTCTAAAAAAGCAGCCACAATACCTTCATGCAACTTTCATGCAAAATTATCATCCACAAAAAGCATGTACTACACAAATCAAGTTCTGGATGTTGTTACTCTTTCTAGGCCACTGAATGAATGAAAAAAAAGGACCAATCTGGTGATGTGGGAATACATGCTCACACTGAAGCTAAAAGACCCGGCATTCTTGCTGATAAAAAAATAAAAAAATAAATAAAAAGCACAAACCTAATTTAAGACATAATTGGAAACAATTTTCAGCACATTAATCTATATTTTGCATTGAATGACATGTTTACAGTAGTTTACTGTTTATATGGTGAACATAATGAGTGCACAAGAGTGGCTCTTCTATTTGTTGGTTGGAGTTTAGCTTTGACCTTGTGAAATATCAAGTCTGGTATATCCAAGCTGAACAGCATTTAAGCATAAAGATTGTGTTCCTGATGGCATATGTCAGCAGTAAAAGGGACGGTAGTAGCTTAGTCCATTGAGAACTCTGCTAGGAGTCAGAGTTGCTCACATGCACGATTTACTGTTCGTAAATAATGTGCACAAAGGGTAAAATTAGTGGTTTATTTTATGAAATCTTTTCCAAACTAAAGTATTTTAAGAAATTTTACGCATGTAACCACATTTTTGTTTTTGCTCAAAAAAAAACAAAAACTATTTTCTTGATTACTGTCTCATAAAACAAATCATTAGACTGACCCCTTGCTTATAAAAACAACTGGTTGTTTGCACTTGTTAAATTGGTCATATTTACTTCGCCTCTATAATTGAGGTTGTAAATTTGAGGCTTCTTTAAAGCTATAATATCATAAAATTTCACATTAGTTGTAATTTTTTTTTACTGTTCGGATGTAGATTTTTTAAAAGTACAATAAGAAATACCTCCATGCCATCAGGCTACTGAAATAAATATTCAACAGTCAACGGCAATGGGAAGCTTAACTGTTTTCATGTCTTGAAGATTTGACTGGCTCTAGAACACAATTGGCAATGTTCAGTCAAATAAATATAAAATGTTTAATCTTCCTTCTTATTTACAAATTCCCAAAGGGCCAGGCTTCCTGATATTTTAGATGGCTCACAGCATCTGAAAATCTGGTCAGATCTCAGGTTTAGGGTGAAGGGTGGTAAAACTTTGAACTGGGAAATAAGATCTAAATCATTTTTTCTTAAATTCTATGTCGGTGCTACAAATGCCTTAGGTTGGATAATGAATGACACACATACCATATGTCATTGACTCTCTGTCTTCATTCTTTCCACCATTTTCATCTGCTGTAACCAGCATGTGCAGTCAAGCGTCTTTCTGTCTCTGTGAGTCAGGGTCCTTGACTCTGAGAAAGAGCATATTTATGTAATACCGCACCCAACTATTCTTAATCAGGCAAGAGTGGGATTACAATATGAGATGTTTCACTTCTAATTGAGGACATTGCTACAGAGCGTTGTGACAGAGGGAAGAATCTACGGGTTTCTATCCTGTCACAATTGAAAGACCAAGTCTTTAGCTGTCAGGTCTCTCTGATGTGGAACCAGCTTTATGTCTAGGTCTGAATCCCCACTTTTTAAAAATTAATTAAAAAAAAAAAAGCTTTGAAAAAGCATATAGTAAATCTACACCAGCACTCATTATTCTACTAGCATACCACTGTAATGCTGATGGTCGGTCCAACCTTTACAGGTATCGCTGACTCCGTAGTTGTGCACTGACCCCCAGCCTCACCGACCTGCTCGGTGTCAGAGCTACATCATCATTGAAACTATTTGCTACTGTAAAAATCCCCTCATCGTTCTACCCTCCTCCTCTTTATCAGGTTGACCATCAACACTGGAGGTTCCCTACAGATGAGCCAGCATTGATCCTAATGTAGATCTGTTTTTTTTTTTTCTTCTTTTTTAATTTATGAGGTGAATCCTAAATGTCCTGTGATGTCATTTCTGCCATCTGTGCTTGAATGCAAGTGCAGATCTGTGACTTGATGGATGCTTTGATGTGTCTGTTCCCTTTGTCTTTGCAGTGTGAATTAATCTATAAACTTTGAAAGAAAATAAAGAAAAGGGAAAAAAAAATGTCACTGGGATGTTAAGGCAGCACTGAGAATTTAAATTACACTGCTCTTCAACTTGGATCTAGCAGAAGATGGATTTTCCTGTTTTTCAATTCTGTAATTTTCTTGGTCCAATGGAGGCAGTTGTCCGACGCAGATTGGATATGCAGCTTTAAACACTGACAACAGACAAGCTACTGCTGCTAGGAAAAATTGGCCCAGACAGGTGTAAGAACTGTTCTTAAGGACTTTGCAGCCTGCAATCTGACTTGCAAGCCTCCAAGCAGGGACCACATGAGGAGCCCACAATCTATATGGACGCTTAACAATGTCACAATAGAAGAAACCAACAAAAACCATAAAATTACTTGTTACATAAGTAGTATGTTTACATTAATATGTGATCAGCTTTATCGTAATTGCAGACAAGCATTTGTGAGTTAATAAACGTTATTGTTCATAAATAGCCAGCAATTCCTAATCAAGCCTTTAATATACATAATCCTGTCACGGGTAAGGTCTGGATCCAAATGCGACACAGGTTTGAACGTGCGACACAGGGTCTTTATTCCTTTACTCATAACCAAAAGGGTTCAGACAGGCAAGGTTCAGAGTTCCGAAAGTCCAAAAGCAAAATCCCGCTGGAACGCTCAGTCAACAACAAAACTCAGGAGAGAAGAGACGATCTGGCAACAGGAGCTTCTGACACGGCAGCTTGTAAGGCTGCCGTGATTGTTCATCTGGTGCAGGTGAGCTCAGTCGTCGCTGCCAGTGCAGGTGCGTCGCATCAGGTCTAGCAGCAGAGAGGGGAGGGGTAGCGCAGGCCCAGGTCACACGCCGTGACAAATCCAAAGTCTTTTTATAAAGACATTTTAAAAAGAACTTAAAACAACAAATTCAAAAAGAAAGAGACCAAAAAAAATCAGTTCTGGCCAAATTCAAGTGCTATTGAGCAGGTTTGGAAGCCAATCTCACCAGTTTTTATTAGGTGCTTGGATGGCACGCATTCCCCATTATCTGATTGGTGCCTTTGTGCCATCAAAGACAAAAAAAGAGAAAGAGAGAGAGAAAAGTGCACCTCATTACCGGTCATAACAATCCTGTGATATGCTTAAAAAAGGAGAAAACGTAAAATGTAATGTGATCATCAACCAGGCAATCAAATGTTGTACTTATACTCCGAAGTTTTTCTTCAGGCTTAGATTTATTTTGTGAATTGCACCTCTGCAGTGTGTCATCATCATCATCATCATCCTCATCATCATCATCATCATCATCATCATCATCATCATCATCATTATCATTACCATAATCATGATTGCTTTTCTTCATCTCTGTATTCTGTGTGCTTCAGTGCTGAGCATGCCATTAGAATGATTAATAGTGCTCAAGAGTGCTGCGTTATCCCATCATGGCCTAATTTTATGCACTTTAAATGAAAAAAAGGAGGTAGGCACTGTTAAGTTATTTAAAATGCAGGTCAATTACATTCTAGTCCGCAACTGTTAAGGAAATGGTATAAGCAGTATGTACAATTAATTTCCCGCACACATTTTTTTTTATCTGCATATTTACAATTAACACATACATACTAAGATTAGCAGGAATTCACCATAATTTGCTCCCCTCCACTACGACTTTATATCTCCCTTCCATCAGTTCTGAACAAGCGCAGACTGAACCAATGAGACACAGCTCTGGTCTGTGTCCGCTTACAGACGGTGGGTTTATTGCTCCGTTCCTCTAAGTTGCGTTAATTATATGTGCTGTTGTTTATTCTGTGTAGTTCCAGTGACGTTGACTACATAAATATCATGCTGATGAAACGGGGAGTCTACAGGAGCATCCAAAACAAAAGAAAAAGAAAAAAAAAACAGCTACTCGAGTCTGAGCTTGTTGGAGTTTCTTTCTAAGAGTCTTTTGTTGTTATTATGACTTCTGACAGTAAAAGCTTTACAGAGTTTTATAAAAATCTTTATAAAAGCATATTTTGATAATAGTGTAGCATATTTCTCTAATGAATACAACAACACTAATCTTGTTTTAATTGTCTGTTGTGCCTGGGCCCTGGATGGTTTCATGAATGAGCAACGCTGTTTTCATCATCATTCGTCAGACAGGGTTAGACTCCGGCTGTGTGGAACAATACACGGCCATTGTTTACTGCTTTAGTAGGACAGCACAAAAGTAGGGTAGTAAATTTAGCATTTCACTTACACACTTAATGACACGTGTCAACAGTAGCCCAAAGCGATCGTTTCAGCTGCTTTACTATAATGGCCATGTCGCTTGTAGCCCTTGTTGGTGTTTTTTTTAGAACCACACTACCTGCCAGTTTAAAGTCACATTTGTTGCATATATCGTGTATTTTTCACAAACATGCACGAAGTTACGGTGTTCAGACAGCCAAAATAATCCACTTTATTTTAAGTATGCTCTGGCCTTCGTAATACATTAGCTTCACCAGTGGAGTCAACTGGATTGACTCTTATTCTATGGTGCTTTACTTCAACTACATTCACACTAATTTTGTGCTAATATCTATGAGGGGGGAGAAACAAATAATGTGTTTAACACAATTTTGTAGTAATAGTAGTAGTATTGCAGCAATATCGCATCCTCACCCTGCAAGCTCCTTCATAGACGTGCATTTAGCCACATCTCTTATATGACCATCTGAGTTTTATTATAACATAAATAAATACCTTCTGTCTCCCCCATTTAAATTGCAAACACAAGAATCCTTAAAAAGATTGTACCTTCTCCTTCACATGCAGGAGGACAGCTGAGCCTTGCCCTGATAAATTGGTGCTCCTGGGTTGTGTCACATTGTTTGGTGTCCTTGTTTGATCTCTTTTGTGTAGCACTCATCCTTTTCTTTTTTAGATGAGACCAGCAGACGAATGTTGCCTCTTTTAAAGTAAAAGTTTATTTGATTTCACACATTCTGCTGATAGTATACACACATGTTTACATTTTTTGTTAGTTGTTTCCAAGTCACCAGTATGAGTAAATATACTAAAATCAGGTGCTCATGCACACACATCAAGTCATTTTTTGTTAACGTTTCCTTCATCTAACTTAGTGCTTGTATGTCAGTACGCCAAGGCTCCTGCAAGCATTCATATTCATGAATTTATTTTTTCAATTTGCTCTAGTTCGAAGACTAAGCAAAGATGTGTTTTCAAGAAACACTTAGTTAAAAAGTTGAGTAATCACAGATGCCAAAAATCAGACTTCAGACATGTCCTAATTGCTGCAAATGGTTTTTTGACGCAACCTCCAAAAAGGAAAAATATAATGATTTTTATTTCTGGATCAATTTACAGGAGTTGCAAACAAAAACAGTGTTTTTTTTTTTTCCTGCCAGGATGGTTTCTCTCTAGCTGGTAAATATACTTCTGTATCGTCCTTTTGGTCCAGATGAAGAGGAGGTGAAGCTTTGGTTTAGGTGCTTATGTCACTGTTGGTCACTATATTGAAGTTAACTCTGTCACTGCACCCAGCAGAGCTCCTAAAATGAACAGCTGCTACATTAAAAACCCTGTGTTGCCAGAGGGACTCCTGTCGCATGTGTTGCGTGTATAGGTGTGTGTGTGTGTGTGTGTGTGTGTGTGTGTGTCACACAGAGGAGGAAAATGCTGTCCAGCAGCATAAAGATAAGACATTCTGACAGGCTGGCCCAGTTGCAAGTGGTGCTTTAACTTCGCAGGACTCTAGGTACATCCTCTGGTGGCAGCTTTGTTCACACACCCACTTAAACAGAGAAACAGCTGGAAATGTTTCTTCTTTACTGACTGAGTGAAATCCTCATCTTCTAGAAATACCAGGAAGAGTAAAACAGGTGAAAATGAAAAGAAAAAGAAAGATTATTGCCTAGATTTGAAAATTAAAAAAAAAAAAAACCAACACATTGTTATATAGGTATGTGATTCGTAATTAATTTCATTTGGTCACAATGTGTTGCTGCATTTTGGTCCAGGTCACATCAATAAAAAACATAAATAGCTTTCGTGGAACAGTGGTTACTGAACCAAATGAGGGTGTAAATGCGTCAAAGCAGACTTGTAATCTAAAACCATGAGTGCCTAGAGATAACTAGACAAAAAATTTATAAATACAGTCCATTTGGCATGTAAATAAGTATGCAAAATAATATCAAAGCATACAAAGAAAAATGTAAAATGTTCCTACATATGCATAGCATGGGTCCCCTTGCTATGAAGTAGTGGCCTGACTAGGACCTGACACACACATATACATACATACGTAAGCAATTCCCCCTATATAGATTGTTAATATTGCATATTGGTGCCTCTGTGCACCAAGACACTTTACTGATGGATCTACATGCGCAGATTTTATTTTGTTTTCTTTTGCACAAGTTCAAGTTTTCACATTTTAAAACACACACACACACACAATTTACTGTGATAGAAATTAGATGGCTGAATAAATAGATAGATCCAGTTTTACTGAAGCACCATCAAAGACAACCATATGTTTAGAGCCATATGTGGTTCCTTGTTTTTCTTTCTAAAGATAAAACACATTCACAATGTGTGGGAACATAGGAGCTTCTCCCAAACTACAGAGAAAACAACAGGATGACCCTTGAGTTATTTGGCAGTCCTGTCAACTTTTCCAATAGGAAACTGCAACGCTTGAGAAATGTAAGCAAGAACGAGAAAGGAGGATATTTGTCCAGCTGCTGGCAACTAGGCAATAAGCCCCAAGACAACTGAACATCTCACAGGCTCGTGAGGCAGTAGCTGTGATCAAGGAGGAATGAAGAGCAGCAGCTCCTGATTCTAGGGGAAAATAAAACAATCAATTTATGTAAGATAACACTGGACACACTGTCCATCTTTATATCATACAGAAGCTGATTTGACAATGAATGACACCATTTCTGCACCTAATTGTGTATAAAAATGTTGCACGAACTTCCAGAAAAAGACACCAAACAGGCACGAGGGGAAGGGAAAAATTTATAGAAGTTAAAAATACCAAACAGGGTCATGCACGAGAGTTGACAAGAAACTAAAAAGCATGAGCGCATATACCCTTAAGTGACAACGACAATCCAGCACGCAGAAGGAAAAGGGCAGGAAAGAAATGGGACACAGGTGAAAATCATCAACTACTGAAACAAAGGTAATGCTAACAACATGCAACAAGAAACCAAACTACCAAAAAAACAATAAACACAATAACAACATAAAATACAAACACCACACTAAGAACTTACAAATTTGGTGCCACAAGCACTAATACTAGAGCAGTTGCAGCTATACAAGACATAAAGAAACAATAAAAAAGGTCAACGCAAGGCCAATTAGCCCTCTTCTCACAACTGTTTTGGATGATCTGAACCTTGTCAGCCAGATTACCAGATTTTCTGATATCAGTTTGTTCTTACAATCATAGTTATAGAACAGGAAAGGATGGGTCAATTTGATCCTTGTTTAACACAAACATTACAAAAAGCCTAAAAAAATGATTAAAAGGCATCAAAGGTTAACAAAAAGAAAATACAATACTGTAAACAATACAATTACAATACTGTAAACCATAAAATGTGTTATAATCGAAACACAGATCAAGATGTTAGTTAATGATATAATCCACTAAAGTAAATTAAGAATGTTGGTAGATAAAGCACTCCACAATACTGCCTTGATAACCCTAAAACAGTTGTGTCACTGATTCAGGATGAATAAAAAAACTTTTTTAAAGCATTGTGGAAGAGTACAAGATGTTAAAAAAATTATAAGCTGCTCTAATTGTTCACTCACTGTTCACAGGCACAGTGCAAGGCCACAGGCTCTAGTTTCAGCCAATTAACAACAGCAGACAACGTACCAAGCAGTGAAGTGTTGTGAATGGGGCCATGAAATGTTAAATAGCCATGGCACTCTCACAGTCTGACACGACTGACAAATGCAATTACTGCATCTGTTGGACAGGCACTAATTTGACCGTCTGCAATCAGGGAAGGCTCAAATTATTGTTGTATCGATCTGCGAAGAGTAGAGAACATTAGATACCGAGCTCCAGTGGATCTAATGAGAAGCGGCCATGAGTGCACGCGAAAATGTGAGGGCACTGATCATTTGGATGTTCTCCTTTGAAATCTGCTTCGACTGATGCTGATAGTTTTTTTATGCATACACACATATTGTGTCAAACTCTTTACATAAGTCTGAGGCAGCAAAGATGCATCAACAACAAAAAGCAATGACTGACAGCATAGAGCACTTTAGAAAAGATCCTGTAGTGCATTGCAGTTGTCATTAAAACAACACAGCATAATCTCAAAAGATTGAGAAGTCTTGTGTATTTTAGAGCCACACAAGGAGAAGAACAAAGACAAGTAGATATAATTTAGGGGATAAATTAAAAAAAAAAACTCCAACCAAAAAGTAAACACAAAAAGAGATGATCCTGACACAAGCTTTTCTAAAAGATGTAGCAAATGGAAGAAAGAACTAAAAAGAAGTCCCCCACTATAGATAGTCAAGAATAGAATTAAGTCTCTAACATCCTAAAATTAAATAAATACCCTACTGCAGTATTACAGACGCTGACCTGATCTGTCTGTTAGTCTCTCCATTCATTCCCTCCTTGCTCATGAACAGGATCCTGGGATACCTAAACCCAGTAATTCCTCTTTGATCTAGAGTAGGCAATCCGCCCTCGTTCAACTGAAGACAATAATTTCAGATTTAGAGGTACTGATCTTCAGTCCACCTGCTTCGCACTTCACCGCAATCTGTCCAACAGAGAGGTCAGGGATCGTCGATTCTAAAAGCACAACATGATCTGCAAAAAAAGCAAAGCTGAAATCCTCAGTCCTGTGATCCTGATCCTCCCCTCCCACCTGTGGGGGGAAATTCTGTCCTTAAAAGCATGAACAAAATTGCTTAAAAAGGGCTGTCCTTGGCAGAGTCCGACCCTCATAAGGAAGAAGTTTATCTGTTCTGAAACTCATTTGGACTGGTTGGGCAAACTCCCATGTTCCTTGCTGGCACCCTGGCAAAGTTAAAGGGCTGGTTTACTGTTCCACAACTAGGACAAAAACTGCTTCTCCTGAAAGTAAGGAGCTGACTCTCAGTCTTGCCCCCCTTTTTAGTACTTACGCACAGATCTTCCCAGGAAGGTTAATAAGTGAAATACTCCTAGGCAAAATAAAAGGCAGCCTTAATGTCAGGGACGGCACTGGCAGTTCCCCTCAGACTGGGGTTTTTGGGTTTTGCTTACCCAGTGTTTTTGGTTTTCCTCACCAGAGGGCGTTGGCGATCAGACCTGCAGCCGGTGACGCACACCTGCGGGGCATCCCGCAAATCAGCTGGGGATTTAAGGTGCTGCCACCTGGTCACCGGCGTCTGATTGTTCCCTCACAACAGTGGTAGTGTGTTTCGCCCGTTTGCCTTGTCTCCTGCTTGCCTCGTTCTGCCGTAGTTGAGGACTGCGTGAGTTTGTCGCTTCGCCCAGCACGTAGTGGGGTTTTTTGTTCTCCTTTGATTTCCTCCACTGGAGCATTTTTGTGTTGGTTTATTCGGGGCATTTGTCACTGCTCTGCGTGTGCGTGGCAATAATAAACCTCAAAGATTGTAGACCTGAGAGTCGGAATGAGTGTATGCGGTTCTGCGTCTGGGTCCAGCCGGTATTCCCCTGACACTTCAGAAACACAAAACCGATTGCATCTGCTGCCATTCAGTGATGCGGAGTCACTGAAGTTTCTCTACGACCTTTGGCCCTGAGTGTAGGGAGGGCCTCTAAATGTTTTTGCCACTGGCCAATTGTTTCCTTAGTTGTGGTCAACAGCTGCTCCCAAAAAGTAAGGTTATTGCCTTACTTTTCCAAGGACTCAAATACTAAAGGCTTTCACCATTGCCTCACTAAACTCCTCCCACACCCAAGTTTTTTGCCTCTGAGACCATCGTCGCGCAACTTTTGGTTTACTGTAGCTGTCAGCTGCTTTCAGAGTCCCACAGGCCATCTACCCTAACCTGTAGGAGTACTTCTGCCACTCATAACTGCACCAGTGGGTATATGGGCTTACCATCACCACTTGTACCAGCAGCTTTATGGACGCAGCTGCAGGGTCCATTAATCAAAATATATCATCATTACCACATTATATTTCCAAACCAATTCTAAAATAAGGGGCACTGAAATGATGTGTGTAATAGCATTGGAATCATAGTAATTTAAGGGTGTGAATCAGACCTGATATTACAGTCAGTCAAATAGATGCACTGGCCTAAACAATGTAGCTGCAGAATTTTAGAATTGTAAAACAGTAAGTCATTGATAGAATGGATTCCCCTCTACTGACTAACATGCATGTACATATGCACCCATGCATCCATACATGTGCCTGTACACACACACACACCTACACACACACACACACACACACACACACGCATGCATGCACGCACACTGCTCTTGATAGTAAGGATTATTATTTCAGTTATTATAATGTTTAGGCTGGATATATTATTTCCACATTTGATAACAATTGTCTCAGAAAAGTGGAACTGGTTCCATGTTACATTTGTGTTAGAGCTCAGTAATAGAGAAAGAGGGCTCCAGTTCTATTTTAACTTTATGGAACATGGCACATCCCAAATAGGTCCCATTTCTATCCACAAGCAATGCTACAAATGGAGCATCTTTTTGATGCAAGCTGTGTCTAATACACTGAGCAGGTTGCTATCACACAAATAAAATGAAGTTATGAAGTGTGTGTGGGTGTGTGTTTCAAAGAGCATGATGTCTCCATAGAGAAATAAGAGCATGAGAGCTTTGTTAACTGTGAACTGTTACAAAGCCTATGTATAATCTACTAAATGCAGCTCAAGTCTTTGAATAGGAAAATGTTGAATTGATATGTTCTCTCCTATGACGTTTTCATCTCTGCAGGCCGCACAGCCTGCATCAGCCTCTCGACACTCATTATTTTTCACTTAATTTGTGTCATTTATCTACTTCTGACTCTCTGCTCACGTAGAAGTGAAATACTGTACATACCTCCTGCATTGTAAATCTACTGTTCTATTAAAGTGATTGTCAGCTCATCAAGCGTAACAATAAAACCACACGTGATTCTTTGCATTGCACTAGAACTGCTCAATACTCTTTATAACACCTGCTGTAGAGGGGATAGTGTTAGATTCATTGAGTGTTATACAAAACAAAATCAAAAGAAACAGATTCTCCTATGATACCATATCATTGATAGCAACACTGTCTCGATTCTCTACCTACGTTTTGTCTGCTCTTATATATTTAGTCTTCCTCCTTCCTGCTGCGCTTGATCATTTTTAGCAGTCCAAATTTTAATACATAACACAAAATGTAAGTCATAAATGACATAATCCAATTTAGTATTTCCCCCCCAGTGACCTAGGAGCGTATTTTGTTGTGTATTTTGAGAAAACAATGTTTTAGGAACTGTAATTTATTAAAATAAAAACGTTATTTATTTATTTGTTTTTTGTTGTTTACATGTGCTTTTATACCCATTGCCTTGAGATTAATAAATATCAGCCATTGTTTCAAGTAGCTTTATCATATCATTAAAAACATTATAGTTTAGTCAAATCAGTGAGATTTTATATCTCTCACGACCACAAATGCCTTTCATGAATTGTGGAAAAAATAAAAACAATTAAAAAAAACCTTTGATCTGGCTTCCAC
>CAAE01012396.1:4005-14706 GCA_000180735.1 Tetraodon nigroviridis
CTGACCAGCTTGTTCAGTCTCTTCCTGTCCCTGTCTGTGCTGCTTCCCCCCCCCCCCCAACACACGATGACGTGGAACACCGATGAGGCCACCACAGTGTCATAGAAGGTCCTCAGAAGGTCCCTGCTCACGCCAAAGGACCTGAGTCTCCTCAGCAGGTGCAGGCGACTCTGGCCCCTCTTCTTCAGGGTGCCAGTGTTATTGTCAGTGTTCTTGCTCATGTTGGCTCATGATCAACAGATTTAGTGAGAGTAATGAGAGATGATCGTCCCTTCACTTTCAGTTTCATTCTGTGTTAACTCTAAATGTGTAGTGAGTTTGTGTGTGTGTGTGTGTGTGTAGCCTTTCATGACCAAAAGATATCTGCTTGATTATGCTGACCAATTACAGTGGAAAATAGCAGAGCAGGCATAAAGCAGCAGATGAATGAGATATCAGCTTTGTAATGTTGAATAATGTAACGTTCAGGTTCCATCAGGCTCCCAGTTTAATATTGAGCTTTATATGAGACAATTTCATATCACACACACTTCCGTTATGTTGCTTTTAGCAGTCAAATCTCTCTTTGTAAAGCTCTACTTCAGATATTGGCAGTAAAATTGATTTACAGTGTTCAAACTAAATGAAATGTAAATTTTACAAACACATCCTCACATGTTGAGGGGACCCTCAAAGAAAAGAATACATTACACAGCTACTTACCTGAATTAACATCATAGCCTTAACCTTACATTTCACCTGGTTCTAGCCTCAACCTTAAACGTCTCAACCCTCAGACCAGTCCTTTGAAGTTGTAGCAAGATGGTCCCACTCGGCAAACATTGGTCTCACTTTGCAAGAAGAATGAAAAGTTTGTGTAGTAGCTGTAAGGACACTCACACACACACACACACACACACACACACACACACACACACACACACCCATCCATCTATCCATCCATCTATTGAAATGATTGATTGATGATGAAATGATCTTTGTATTTTCTCTCCACTGATCTTTGCAGGATTGACATTTGTGCTGAACTGCTAAGATGAATATTGACATCCAAGGTTATTCATTTAGGAATAGAACTGATTTCTATTGAATCTGTCATATAAAGGACATAATTAACGATACAATATGAAACAAAAGTGGATTGACAAAAAAAGTGGGCTCTTCAGGGCTCTAGTGTCTCCAGCACCATATAGCCTTGGAGAATTCTATCAGACTCTTTTGTCTCTCTAGAAAATGCCAAAGAGTAATTGATATATTTCTCAGTGTGCTTTATCTGTGCGCCATGTTTCAGCTTCTATGATCTGAGTTTATACTGACCTTTACCAGTGCACTATTTTCTTTCCCTTTTCATGGCGACTGAAAACAGCTCAGTAGGATTTCAATGGTTTGCCTTTCATTTGAGACAATCTTCTCTACCTTCTCCTACCCTCAGCCATTTTGATGGTGCCTATTTTTTTCTAACTTTTTCACCATCCTATGTAATGTCAGATTTTCTCTAAATTGGCCGACTGAAGCCTGGAAGAGTCAAAGAGATGTGCTGATGCTACTGTCCCTGGTGTTGCACTGTTACTCGAAAAGATTACTGTTTTTCTGAGGGCTCACGGTGCTTGAACAATATTTTAGATCAAAAAGAAAGAGAAACTTGTGCTTTATACACTTCAACAAACACCAAATTTGAGAATTTTCCACCTTTTATTTGACAATTTCGTCAAAGGCATTTCTCTGCCTTTTACCCATCTGGCTGTGGGCTTTTTTGTGAAAGACTGTTTATTTACATGTATTGAACACTTTTGTTGTTGTTATTAAAGAATCAGCCTACCTTCAGAGACTCTGAGGACGAGAACAATAATGATGGGAAACCTCTACCGAATACTAAAACAACTGTAGAGGCAAATGTAAAATGAAATTTCATTTTTCATTCCATGGCTTCAGCAGAAAAAGGATGCTAACATTAAAGCATTTTTTTATTAATTAGCAGCGGAAAAGAAATACAACAAAAAAAACCAAAGAATCAAAAGACTTTTGGATTTATCATGGTTGTGAAAAAAAGTTTTATTTATATATTCCTGAATAAACTTTGTTGTTCAAAAAATGAATTAAAAAAAATTTCAACCACTGAAATCACGCGTTTCAGATCGTGATGAGTTGAAAAACTTTCCTTCCGCAAGGGAACTACACTGTGTTTCAGTAGTGTGTGTGTGTCTGTGTGTCCTTGTGTTTGTATGCACTACCTGTCCGGATGTGTTCTTGGTGAAATGATGGATGGTCTCCTGAGAGATCTCCTCCTAGACGTGGACGTTAGTGCACCAGTGTAGTCGGTGGATTGGTTTTGGTCTTAAGGGTCGCCAAGACAACCACATCAACACTTTTGTCATTCAAAAAGACCATCTACTGTACCAGTAGATGGCCTGACTGGATGGATGACTCTGCACTGTAAGCCCATTTGTGGACCTCATGCCACCACCCCCCCATGGAGCCTGTATTTTACAATTTTACAACATGCATACATGTGGCCTGCAGGAGGTCACTCCGTAGCGTTCAAGCAGTGGTCTTTCTCTTCCTCTTTCAATAAAAGAGCTGACAGCGATCCTGCTGCCTCCCCCAGAATACCCCCCCCACCCACCTCTCCCGGTGTACAGGCATGTCTCCTGGTATATGTTCCTGACACATTAAAGCTTTTTAGGAACTACCTCTCAAACTGTGCAAAACCTCTCTTTAGCAGGGGCTGTCTTGCCAATTTCCACCTGTTTGTCCGTTTTGCACAACAGCAGGTGAACCGATAGACAATCATTGTTTCTCCCCAAACAGGGTGCTGGATGTCTGATGCACTTCACACGTCCAGAACGTCAGACTGAGATGATTATTTGTTCCATTATGTATTTGTTTATTAAGCCAATTAAATGGATTTCATGAGGCAGACAAAAAAAACATTACCCATTTTTTGATTTGAGCTCATTTCTCTACATGGTTTACAAGCAAATAGACTAACAAGGAGGCTCTTTGCTCAATTTGGTATGAATAAATTGTCAACAACAACTAAAAACACTCAATAATTGAATGTAATAAAGTTTCCTTACACAATTTGTATAATTTTTTAGCATCATGGTTGGTGGGGTTTTTTTGTGCAAAATAGCAAGAAATGGCTGGTTCCACAATGTAAGTCCTTCCTTTGGACAAAAAAAGCAGAGATGCAGATATATCAATTGTTTGCTGTCCTCTGTGCTTTCTCACACTCCTTATCTCCCAGTTCGTCCAGGATTCTCTCTACGACAGCAGTTCTTCACTGCAGGAGTGACCTTTTGCTGCAGGTCATTGTAAAGTCCTTATTCAGGCCTCTGAACGGCCACATCGGCTTGCTTTTGTGTGTGGGACAGAAATATTTACAGAAGCTGTGCCTGATAAACCGGTTAAGTGTATGATATCATCAAATAAGCATATTCTCCACAGAGCAATGTCTTGCCAACCTGTGTCACCTCATTGTCATGCCTCCAAGATAAAGTAATGTGCTGTTTTGGCACAGACAGCTGCTGAGTAATCGAGCAAGTTTCATACATTGCAAATAGTACTTAGGAAATGTCCACAAGTGCTGCTGACAATTACATTTCAACCCATTAGAAATCCATGTTTGCAGTGAACCACACGCACACATTAAAAGAATCAATAAGACTTTGTGTTCTTGGTGTTTCTTTCCAATCAATGATCTGTGTGATATGCTATGGGCCATAGAATTAACATAATTTATATATAGGCTACCAAAACAGCTTTTACTGCTAAATAACCCAAATATTCACATTTTTATATATTTCATCAATGCATGTGTTTAGAACAGGTTTAGTTTAAAATAGACATGAAATTTAGGACCTGGAAAGGTAAAAATGACTTTTAAAGCCCTACTGTTTAGTGTTGGGACTGTTACCTAATCACCCTATGGATGGTCATTGCATGCTGCTCAAAAACGTGAATAATGATTTAGGTTCATACATAAAGTGAGATCGTTTAGTGGGGTTGAGTCTGAGCAAACTTTAAATCCTTTTTTGCAAACACCTAGTCTGTCTACACCTGTCATGTGCAGGATATGCAATTGCAAACTGGTTAAGAAAGCAGATATAGGGGATGACATAGACAAAATTGTACATTTTTTAACCAACTTAACTTGGCTTTCACGAAAACACAAAGACAGCTGAGTCACTGCAGTGAAACGTCCCTCCAGTAAGTTTCATTCTAACTACACATGCAGCACACATACCGGTACTTCTGCAACGGGTGTAACAACATGCTTCCTTTGGTGTGGGAAAGGCAGTTTTAAAACATGTTAGTGTTTGACAAAAAGCACAGTTCAACTATTTAGCCTCTCAGGTTGTCAAATAAAGTTTTTGTGGGTCAGACTCGCATCGCTTTTGCTTCCATTCCATCAACGAGTGGATTTGGCCATTTTAGCCTTTGGTAGTTGATGACTGTGATATTAAATTCTGTCCTCCTTTGCTTAAATGTGTCTGTGTTGGAGCAGTGGTATATTGTCCTCTCCACAACCTCCTCCAGCCCCTCTGGGAAAATATCAAGATGTCTTGGGGTGGTGGCGGTGTTGGAGGGGCATCCTGAATAGATGCGATGCCTCCTCAACCGGCTCCTCTGAAGGTGGAAAAGCACTAAATCTGCTTCTTACCCTAATTCTACAGCTCAGCCCAACCACTTTCTTTTTTTTTTTAAGTTTAACCTGGTTATTATCATGTTATTATTGCTACTTTTGCATTAACGATAACACAGTCGCGATCAATGCTTAGTTCATGTCAGTCAGCAGAAAGAAGAACACCCAGGGTGAGGAAGATGCATCTTTTCCATTTGTTTCCTAAAACTTTCACAAATTAAAAGTGAAAATCTATAAAAACATTAGGTTTCAGGATCATTTATTCTGGGATAGTTAAAAAAATGTGTGTAAGATCCAGACCAGACCACGTTTTTCAGAAATACACATGTCGGCTAATCTGTGCGTGCATTTTGTAATTTGCGTGCATTTAGATCCGCGTGCAGTCAGCAATGGTTTTGGCTCATTGAGGAACACTGACAGATTCATGTTCCGAGGCATGTGCAACTGTTGTCATTTCCACAAGGACTCATTGTGTAGTTGAATTTGTAATCCTCTTTGAAATGCAAAAATACGCTTTATATATGATATGGTTGAATGCATCCAATTACGGCCTTTAATTTTTATATGATTCCCTCTTGAAACATATTTCAGGCAACTGTTCCTCTCTAAAAATGTGTATGTGCTCTAATCTTGCAGAGGCTATTCAGTAAAATGGAAACAGTACAGAACCAAATCGAGCTTTCATAACTTAAGTGAAAATCGCCCAACCTCACACAAGTATAAGACAGATGGCCTTGCAGTAGTGTGTCATTAGTATTCATTATAGTCCTATAAGCCAGAGTAATTACAGGCCCGAGTGCAGGGAGGAATAGCAGTTTACACTGCTAGTAATTTGATTTGCATCTACGCTAATAACTTCTTTTGTGTGTGTTTATGTGCCGTGTCAGAACACAAGTGCCATTTGGCTGCAGGCTGTTTAAGGAAAAAAAAAAGAGCCTTTTAAATTCTAAGATTGAGTTGGCTTTGCTTTCAGCACTCGAAGTTCTGGATCTGCTAAAGCCTTCAGATTAGTGTGATCTCAGAATGAGTGATATTTTTCCGAAAGTCATTGGGAAGGAAACGCAAGGCAGCAAAGCAGCATGAATATTTATATAAGTACCATATATGAATTTTTGTGGAGAATGGAGAGTCTCTTTGGCGGCTCCTGACTAATTTCTCAAGGGGGTAACTGTTGCACCTATGACCCATTGAATGGGTAAAATAACTATAAAACACAAGTCAAATAGCTCGCTTTACAGACTTTAAATAATCTATATATATATATATATATATGCATTTGACTGTTAATGTACAGTCAACTGTATTTACAATACATCATTTGGAGATCAAAAAATAACACAATTTCGTATTTAGTAGCACACTTGGCACTTGGACTGAAATTTTGCTCACCTTTATTCCAAGTAGGCAACAGCGTTCGACAACATCCCGTGGGTGCTGCACATCTATCGGCTGAGTCTGCATCAGTGCTTTTGATAGAATCACGTTGGGGCTAACCTCTCTAGCTCATAGAAATGAATGATAGCGTCTAAAATTTGAAACAAGTTTTGCTTTTTTTGGACAGTGACAAACAGGTTGCCGATGTCTACAGCGATATTCAGGCAGCTGATTGGACAGTTGTGTTAACGCTCACACTGGAAAAACAGACTTTTTTATGGCTTTATTGCGCTATTGTCCACTGTGGGCCAGTCACTCCTGTCTCTTTGCAATTCTAATGCAGTAAAGTGCAATAGAATTCCAATTCCACAATGGACCCTAACTGACTTATTGACAGTTTTATGTTAGCATGCGCCAGATAAGTCATTTTACTACAAGCAGTTAAGTTCTGCATAATCACTTCTTAATTTATAAGTTAAAGGTAAGTATCCAAAAACTCCTAATGCCAGAAGCTAGAGGGCTCATATCCTGTTCTGCAAGTGCAAGAGCCGTCCCCGAGGGAAAAATACCTGTGGTGTCAGGGTTGTGTTTTGAAAAGAGTCGGGCTCTTTTTTCTGATGACTGACTGAGAATAGAAAGACATTCTCCAAAGCTGATGAGGTCAGAGGGTTAAGATCATTCTTTTGTTATGGGACAATAACACCCTATTTACCTGGTCGGGTCCTGCTTTCTTCTCCATGCAACTGTGACCTCAGCATGAAAACCAAACCTTTGTCTCTGACAAATAAAGGCTCAGCATTCAGATTCACTTGGTTACACCTGAGTGATCCCTATAGGTACGAGTCTCCTGGGTCATCTGTTTGGTCACACTGTTAACCCTGGGTGGAAATCTATCTGGATTTTTCATTAGGTTTAATAGTGTAACCAATCAAAATACGAGCTTAATGTACAAAGGATATGGACAGATGAGCTTCAAAGGCATTATTAAAACAAAATCAATAAATACATCATTTTAATTTAATAAATATCGTCCAGTGCGACAGACATGAAAGAGTTGTTTCGTTTTATTTCATTATGTGTCTGTTTTCAGTATTTATGACAAAAACAGAACAGTTTTAACACAAAAGATGGCTTACCAGCCTGCTTAATACGGGATGGTCATTTGTTATAAAAGCCCCCTGATAGCTCACCCCTGGAGCCTTTCCTTCTTCGTTTAGACATTTTCCTAATCCACCGCTAATGGTTAGCAGTGGAGGCCCTGAGGAAGATTCAACCACTGGTGTGTGGAAATCCCTGCCGGAGTGAGAGTGTCGCGCTCGAGGAAGTGCTCAGTGAAGCGCACCAGAGACGGCGTCAGGACCCTCATGCCGCGCACCAAAACGCTCAAGGTGACCCGACGACACAATTTTACCAAACCATGGATTCGCAAGTTTGATATTGATGAGCAAAAGCTGCGCTGTAAAGAGGGGATCTTCCTGTCTGAGGGTGCTGCAGAGCAGCCGGCGCACTGGAAGGGGGGATTTAATTTGTTGTGCCCTCTCAGTTGTTACACAGAGTTCTCATGCATTCTAAAACAAGGATATCTGCAACAAACTCAGGGACAGAAACAAAAGGCCCAAAAGAAGTCCTCAGTATCAGTCCTCCTACAAACTGCTCCGGGCCAGCTGGAGAGAAGTGGAACGATAAAACATGATAGGACACTAACTGCTAATTAAATGTTTCAGGGTAGCAGCCATGTAATTTTTCTTCATCAGACGATAAGAGACTTAAAGGTTTGTTCTCACCTTTTTTTCCTTGCAGTGCTTTAGCCTCCGCTGCGTTAGCCTTTGATGGATTGCTCCTTGTCGTTTCTTCGCAGGCTAACTTCTCATGTAGAATTATTGTCAGACTGGATAGAGGGAACCTGGCAGCCGCCCTGCTGCATCACGTTATTGTTTTGGCCTCAGGGGACCCGGGTCATGCTTTGTTGCCATTTGTTAATGTCTGTGCAAGTGTCGAATGTTTGAACTTTGACCCTGCTTATGACTGAGTGGGACTGGTGTCAGTGTTGAACAAAGGCAGGTTGACAGGACGGCCTGACCCGCTGCCGCGCACTTTTCAGTAGGAAAGCAGCATTATTAGCAGATTAAACCTATATACGTTTGTGTTTTTAGGTGTGAGTGTGTGTGCATGTGTGCTCATATATGTAAACACAACTTTTAATCTTTTTCAAAAATATTTAAAGTTGAGTGTTTTATATAAAGAAATGGTTGAATTAGTGGTAAACCTATACCTATGGTCTGACATAGGCTACTCAGAGACCTGTGGATCATTCATGCACATGGTTTGCATTTACGCTCTTTTGCTGGGGTGTGTGTACCGCTCAGTGATGTCCAGGTTGATATTTTCTCTGCTGCCTCATTGTAATGTTTGTAATACTCATCGATAGCATTACATATGGCGGGAAATCAAATCCTGACATTTCAAAAAACACTCATAACAATAAAATAAATCGCTCAGAAATCATAAACAAATCCATTATAATACCTTAAAAACAAGCACTGATATATAAGATTGAAGCATGAAGCTCACAGGTAACGTGGAGTTCAACCAGTGCTGATGTGGTGTGTGTATAGTTGAAATTTTGTGGCTGCGACATTTTGAAATAGCTGGAGTCAGTCTGATTACTGATACTCCAGTAAAGGTGCAACACAATCATTAAGCCCTAAAGAAATGCAGGAAGTAGTCCGCCACAGAAAAGAAAGGCGAATCTCACTCGGGCCAAACAGGTCACTGACGAAGATGAAACTGGTCTTTACCAACTATAAACTAGTGTTTGTAGTGTACTGATAAAAATGTTTTTTTATGAAAAAGTGGCAAGGTCAGTGCTGAAGGTTAAGCTTTAAAGCTATGTCATAAGGTAAATCTGGATAGTATTTCACCATATTGTATTTAAATGGCCCCCATTTAGGCCAAAATAAACATCAGAAGTGGAGAAAACAGGAGGTCATAATCTAGTGAAGAAAAGGGTTAAAATAAGATTGATATTAATATCAAATTAGACCACGTGTGGGAGAAGCAGTGTTGCGCGAAATCTCAATCTAAACCTCCGGGATGTGTGTAAAGGGAGCACTAAATGTGGAGTGACCTTCTCAACCCATCTGCTGGGATCCTTTTTGCTGTAATAAATAATGGAGGATTGGTTGGGTCAAGCAAAGCGCCACTGGGTGCCCTCTCCTCCCACTTGAGGTCCTTTTCTCGATCACCCCTGAAGAAACATCGCACAACGTGTCCCAGAGGCGTCAATCAATTATTAATACTTGATGAGAGGGGTGCCAAAACAATCTCTTCACTAGGAACTTCTTGGCGATATGAAAGTGAGATTGAATGGCCGTACAGTACACAGCACACCCCCCAGGTTAATTGTGGTTAAGCATCGTTTGTGTGCGCGCGGCATGATTGCCGCCCAGCCCAGCTGAGATGAGCCTGACCTCTGAATGGGTGATTTGAAATTGGGTTTTAATGTCAGATATTGTCTGGAGTCCTATTAAACTGTGAATTTATGTGAGCTCAATCTAACAAGTGCACGTGCTGAAATTCTTCAGAGGCTACGTTGGCTCTGCTCCTTGCAGCAGACGGTCCGGCGCAAATGGACGCCGGCAAGATCAAAAGCAGTTTACATTTCAACCTAAATGCTCGCAGTGTGCTAAACAGAGATTATCTCGGCTGCTAATCTTGATTGTCTTCCCCCTTTTTTTTGCTCCCAGGTGGCAGCTTAAAGTGCACGTGTTTGCACAGCAGTCCCTCGGGGGCAAATGCTACCGCAGCTAACCCCGGAGGCTTCTGATTGCACATCATGACGTGTGTCTCGGTGTTTATCTATCGACGCTCGTACACACGGACGGTGTGGTTGACACTCTGTATCACACACTGTTACACAATAAAAAGACTAAGACAGCGCCTGGTTTGAGTGATGCCAGTTTTCTTCTAGGAAGCACAGATCCACCCAAAAGTCCCGTCATAATTAAACAGTACACTCATTCTGGATGTTATTCAAAATTATGATTAAATAATAAACGGTAATAGTGCATTCATGGCTTTGTACTGTGAAAGGTGCCTGATTTGACACGACTTGTATTCATGACAGTTGTTTATTGAAGCTCTGGGGCGAGACGAAGAGAAAGCAACGAGAAATAAGATTTACCATTGACGCGCAGCTACACAGGGTTTGTCCTGTTAACACACTTAAAATGTTTAATTCTGACCTGAAATGGCCTAGCTTTTTCTTCCTAAATAAGATTCTTCTAGTGTTCTGGAATGTTCTTGTGTTTCTTCTCATTTAGCTAATCACTATTATGCCTTATTTTTCCATCGTTTATCTTCGTGCTGTTGAGGTTTATGTGGGGATATTGGTGCCCAAGGTTAAATACATTACATCTGTGTTCAGCAGCCAGTTTGCTTAGTTGTACACAATTAAAAAGAATTAAAGTCTGTCTCCCCCCCAAAACGTAATTACAGGGCATGAAATGAGTCATAGTGGAGTGCTAAAGACTCAACAATGGCAAAGGAAAAACTTGTTCATCCAATTGTGACAGCCAAAACACCACCCCATGGAAACAAAAAGAAAATAAATACACGTACAAAGAAAGAAAGAAAAAAAAAACCCCCTCCAAATTCCCAACCCCACCACCACCACCATCCTCCTT
>CAAE01012396.1:15172-27257 GCA_000180735.1 Tetraodon nigroviridis
ACATCTCCACCCCCATCCATGATGTAAATTTTCTCCCATTTCTCTCTTGATATTAGAAAGTGCGTTAGGGTACCCCCACCATCACTTTTGAGCTCCTTTTTTTCATGCCAAAATAGAAACACAAGGACACCAAGTGTTTGCTGGAGCTGTGGGGCAGACAGGCGGCTCGCCTGGAGGGAGGATTTGCTCATGAAAAATATTTTGCAATCAGGAATGAATCACATAGATAATAAGTGTTTAAAAATTCTGTGAACCCTGTGGAACATGTTGCCTTCCCTTTTATCTGGAACGGCTATCAGTTGTCTTGTCTTTATCAGCTTTCTTTCTGGGATGCCACACAACAGCAGCGTGTTGGAGGGGAAAACGTTTGTCAGCAGTGCCCTCTAGTGGCCTTGGTGTTGACAAAACTTAGACAAAGAGTTAAAACAGGGGAGCTTGGAGTGCCTAGAATGAAAGTTTAACATGTAGAAACATTTGTTAAAGTATTATTACTTCCTTTGCTTCATAGCAATACAAGCCCTGAAAAACAACACAGAAAGATGAATGGATTGCTGGCCACTGCTGACCCGTCAGAACTGAGAATTCACTCATTCACCTTCATTCATACATTGATGGCAGAAGCGTTTGCTCATCATAAGGTCAACTATAGCAGAAGCCTGTCTGTCTGTCTGTCTGTCTGTCTGTCTGTCTGTCTGTCTGTCTGTCTGTCTGTCTGCCTGTCTGTCTGTCTGTCTGTCTGTCTGTTTTGGTATTGTGGGTAAAAACATCTGCGGATCACTCTTTTCTAATTTCCAGTGGTCTTTTTGCCAAAACCTTGTTGGGATACTCTTTCCCGTCTAAATTAAGCATCTCCTCTGCGGATGGCCAGGCAAGAGATAGGATTATGAGATGAGTTGTGTTCATCAATGATGAACAAGCACTCGTTAGCATGCACTTTAATTCATGGAGCGATAGCACACTCATTAGCTCTAGTAATGACCACTTCACAGTGTATTGTGGCTCTAATTGCATGTTTTGTTCCCTCGGAGGCTCCAGTCCTGCAGAGCGAAAGAGTGGATGATCTCTCTTCTTCCCTTCCCGGACCCACACATGACCGCTTTCAAACTCGCTGTCTTCTCCCCTCCTCTGGCTCTGTCATTGATCACAGTTTTGGTAAGAGGCATATTTTCTGGTCTGGCAGATTAGAAGTTCTCAAAATCATTTCGACTAAATGGAACAGATGAGCCTGGATGAAAACCTGCCTATTGTCCCTGTAGCTAGGGCAACCGAGGTTCCAACTCGCTTGTACCTTTGGCTATTAATTCAGTTATGCCGTTGTAATCATTTTTTGAAGATATGGAATGATACCATGAAGAACTGGCAATATAAAACCTCAAGATCTCACCTTTTGATGAAGAAAAAAATTGCAGTTCCAGCATCAAAAGCCCTAATCACATCATATTTTCTGAACATAAAAGGCTTCCTCTGTTCCCCATTTTATTTTCTCTGCTGGAGTTATATGTCAGGTCAATCGTCATAATATGCACATGTGCTGTCTTTTTTATTTCTATATATTTATGTATTTTTATTATAGATCAGGAGGAACATTTGATATGGAGGCTCAGAGGCTTCTATGACCTTCTATTTTCCTTGATTTTGTTACAGTGGGACATTTCTGCCACCGTATTCTTTCATGTCCCTCGATCCTCTCTGAAACCATGTTGTTTATTTTCTTTGATAACTATCTCCAGCACTTGAGCAAATCTGTCCAAGTTTGGTCCCTTTTTGAAACTAAAGCTTGGGCTGAAGCCTACAATGGCTTAGAATTCTCGGAGGAGGCAGCTTTCTTCCACTCGCTTTCTCCTTTGCCAGTCATTTTTGTGATACTTGAAGACTCAGTTCTATAACAAGGAGCTAACTTAAATAAATTTAAAACCACCTTTGAAATGCCTTTCGTTATGCCATTGTATTTAGTCTAAAACGAATAAAAAGAAAATCTGAACTGTAACATCTGCCCCATTGGGCGTCCCCTCTTTTTACCGCCGCTTTCGTCCCAAACACAATAAGGCATTGATCGATTCAAGTCCATTGATGTTTGAAATAAATATGTGTGTGTGTTTATACATGTGCATTTTTTTTTCTTTAAGTCTAATCTATCTGTGCTAGAAAGCGAAGAATGCAGGCTGAAGAATCAGAGGGCCTGCAGGCAAACAAACACATTAAAGACATCCAGAGCACAGAGGCAGCCAAACTATGCTAAGCCAGGAGGATGATTCATTTCAGCACATCTCCAGTCCCTGAGAGTCCTGCTGTCATTGTTGTTGGGTTGTGTACTCCGCTGCAGACGGCAGGCCTGAGCGGAGGAGAACTACAGCCGGTCATCCTTTGGAACAACAGTAAGACGTATCAAAGGTTGCTGATTGAAGGAGGCCCTTCGCCCAGTTCGTCTGCGTTTCGGACCTATGGGCTCGAGCGCTTTCTGCTTCCTGAGAGGATCAAGTGGCTTTTAAAATCACAGGAGGTGCTGACCATGAAAAAAAAAAAAAAACCCTTAGCCTCATGTTCCACGTTATATCTAAAAGACCATCAGTGTGGCCCACAATGCAACCCGAGACCCTTTGAGTGACATCTTAGCGCGAACAGAGCAGGGGAATTGTGGTGAAATACCTCTTTGCAGAAGTCAACCTGAGCTACAAGCAAATCTTTTTAATCCAGTACAGTATACTTAGGGATTGACCACTGGTCAGAGAAGAGAGAAGTATTAATAAACTGTCACAAGGCTTACTTATTCTGTGATTTCCACAGACACTTAACTGCCATGGTGAGAGGCAGGGGAGGGCTCAGGGATAAGTGCTAACCCCTGATCTTTACCCCTCTTAAAGCAGTGGGGAAAATGGAGGCAGGCAGGGGATTATGGAGTGCAGTAATTGTAGAGAGGTGTTAGAGTCAGGATGCAGCGTTTCTGCTGGATTAAGACAAGAAGACAGGCTAATCTTGGATTGGGAGAAGAGACACAAGGGTCGGAGTTGTTCTGGAGCCCCGAGGCCATTTGGAAAGCTTAAAAAAAAAAAAAAAAAAAAAGCTCAGGGAGGCTGCTTATCCATATTTCTCTTGTGCTTGAGACTCGAAATCATCTCGTGAAAAATGCTATCCTATGTTTGTATTGTGTGCGATAGAGGCAGACTTGCCTCTTTCTGTTCAGCCAACGTCAAAATTTTGGACAATGGTCACTTTCTTCGTGTACCAATCGACGTTCAGCAGCCCTTGACGCTTATTAACAGGAATAATAACGAAAGAAAATGCTAGCAAATTGCATCCCCCCACCCTTCGCACTGCTATTCCGTCACCTTCTTGCCGATGCCTTTGTGGGGACGTGGTCCCCAATGCTTCTTCGCTCTGGTATTTTGTTGTGCCTCCTTTGTCTCCCTGAGGGGAGGTGACCCCGTGTCGGCTGGTTGTATCAGCAGCCTCGCATTGTACTCGGGGGGGAGATTTAGACTCTCAAAGCATCTTCGCGCCACAGCTTTCCTAGCGAACACCACGAGTGCTATATCGCCTTTTCTCTCGCTCAGACATTAATCTTGCTCTACCCTTCTGCATCAAAAATGCTTGTATTGTCAAGGAGCACTAATGTTTGCCTCCTGTTCACTATATATACACATATGTGTATTTTTGTGACTGAGGGAATCAGTCGAAAGCATTGTTCCCAAATCATTGTAATATCTATTTAGAGTGGCAACAGCACTGGCTGCCGATGCTCAGTATTCATGGAGCATAAACCAGCCTTAAGACTTAGAAAAGCTGAAAGGGCTTATCCCTATATTCTTAAACTCCCCTCTTTTATGTTGGTCTTAGGCATTAAGGATAGGATTGTGAATAGCAATTGTTCAACCGCTACACCGCGAGTGAGTGTGTATACGTGGGTGGGGGTGTTTTATTCCCCGGCAAAATCCTTTCACAGTCTCCCTATTTTATTTTTTTTTCCCAACTGTAAATATTAGCTGTGTTCTTAACTCTTAACAGCGTACGGGACAGAGTAATGTGCTTTTAAGGATATATGATGTGAAAGATTTTCCAGTGCATACAGTGGTGCTTGAAATAAGAAAAGGCTATTTTATGGAGCCTGAAAACAAATTTGCCATGGCGGAAGAGAGAAAAAAAGAAGACGAAGAGGAAGAAGGAGGGTGGAGGAATGGATAGAACTTTGCAGTATCAAGTCGTCGGCAAACAAAGAGATCTCAAGAGGGCTGGGCGAGGCTTTTAAAGAAAAATGATTGCATCCCGCTTTTCTTTCTCCTTTCCTCTCTCTCTTTATTCCTTCAATTGTTATGTTTCAAATCCGTGCTCGCTCTTTCTTCGGAAAGTGTGTGGCGCTAACGCATTTCAAAAGCTCTTTTTTAAAGCACAATAGAATATCACCGTAGAAGTTTAGCGGTTCTGCGAGCAGCTCGGTTACACAGAGCAACACTCCATTGTGCATCACCCTATAGACGCTGCCTCAGTAGAGAAGTTCCTATCAGTTCTTTTTTCCATTTCATTTCATGTTCTTTTTTTTCAGCAGCGGTAGTGAAAGCTAGAGCTGGTGACAGCGGGAGCTCACACCCTCGTGCACACATAATTGTGCATGTAATTGTGCTTTAGCAGGAGAGCTGGTGCAGAAACTTCCTGCACAGCTGGAATGTGAGTGAGGGCTTAATTAATCTTAGCATGGCTGGTGTAAACATTTTTTTTTTTAATTCACAGTGATGAATCTTTATCAAATCTGTACTTAACATTTAGAGTTTTGACGAATACAATAATATTTTGGCGCCAGCAATACATTGATTTTGATATTTTGTTTTTTTGTTCTTGTATGCTTGAGGAGCAAAGCGCCTCATGCAACACGGTTCGTTCGGGTGTAAAGAAACATTACCTGTACTGTTGTACAGCTGAGTGCAGTCAAGGGTGGGTGTTATAATAACGGAGAATGGCACTGGGGGAGTTGTGACAGCTGCAGCCGCTCCTGTTGATATAAAATAAGACTGTCTCCAACTTTAAATATGAGCTAGCGTGAGAAAAATTGCCCTTAATTGTCAGTAGGATAAATTGTGACTGTGAGCGTTTTGTAATTATGTTACTCTCTCTCTTTTTCGCTCTCTCCCTCTCCCTCTCTCAGGCATGCACACACGTGCATGCACACACACTCATCCTCATATCTGAGCTCAACTGTTTTAATTGAGGAGGTCTGACTGGACTGAGTGAATTTCTAATAGAAATAGGGACCCAGTGTGGATATTTTAATCAGCAGTGACTCCTGTACCGGGGCAATGAGCCATCACACTACAGCGAGGCGGCCATCCATCTGCGGAGCCCCAGGTGGAGATGGCAGAGGAGCTTTCCTATTAGATGTGGCAGTCACTCACAGTTCGTATGGCTCACGACTGATGGTTATTGGGATCTGTGTTCCCCATCGGAAACAATCACAGTCCCTGGTCTGGGTTGCGGCTGCGCTGACCCTGCAGCACACAGTGTTAAAGAATCGAGCAGAAATGAACATAACATACTACTTAACAAATTTGGATGTATCTTTTTTTAAACATATTTCTATATATTAATTTTGTACCTCTCTGTCTGAGGGGTCCAGTTGGTCTTTAAATTGAAGTCATAAGACTGGATGTAAAATCAGCCCCGCGATGCTGCTAAACATGACAAGTGAAGCCTGTGTCGAAAAACAAATGCTGAGAGTCCCTAAATAGGCCAACCATATTATTTATGAAATTGGACAACAGGGAGTTGATCAAAATGGATGTCTGTTTATTCAGCCTCCAGATATTTGATGTGGTCCACACATGCTAACTGCTCCATATTCTAATTTGTCCTTGTCATGTTTATCATTAATCTTTGGCCCTGGTTTTTCTTCAGACGTGGTCATTTGTAGAGACGTCCCCTGGGAGAACTAAAAACATTATCCACTATAATAATGGCATTATAACTGCCTCTGTGAAAATGTGTCATATAAATTATACATTATCAGTGACGACACGCATCACACGTCAGCTGTCAGTCTCAGGCAAAACACTCAGACGTGTCGCTGTTGATGCATTTTTATGAACCCAAGGCCCCTGTGTTCTGATCAGAAATCACATGTGTATCGCAATGAAGAACATACAGTCGAAAAGGCTTTTCTTTTTTTCCTCTGTTAACTGTGGAGGTGTAATGTTGCCCTGCTCTCCGTCCCTCCGTCAGAATGTCTGAGGACAAAACACATCAATTAAGTGACACAGATGACTGTGTCTAATACTAAATGTCAGCCAGTGTTAATAAGACCAGTAAAACATGCTGTTTATTTCTGATTATTAAAAGCGATAAAGTGAGTTACAAGTTACAGTTTTTCCATCAGTATTTTGTCTATCCGCTGTTACTTGGGCACCGCGAAAAATGGATGACAGTCCAGATGTGGGAACTAACGGTCCTCATTTCGTTCTGCAGAGGAGACGAGGAGGAAAGTGGAGCTGCGCTTTTGGCAGAGATGAATTACAGTTGCGGAAATGCACTCTGCTACCTCTGCTGACACTTTTCCACCCTGCCTCTCTGTTCTCATTTTCTCTGTTTGGGAAAAAAAGAGGGAGAATAAAGGGTGAAAAGGGCTGCGTTGTGCAAAATGGTCCGAGTCGAGAACATTTTCAAAGAAAGTATGAAATTCTCCAACTTCAGAAAGCTATTTAGATCATCCATCAGGGTGACGTAAGGGAAAATAATATACTTGACCCTTTTGTCTGTGCACTTTGAGAAGTTTGTTATAATGGCAAGCCCTGTAATATTTCACTGTAGCTCATGTATATTAAGTAGAAGTTGGCTGGCTTTTATGATAAATTGCTCGGGTAATACCAGGACACCTCTTTTGCATTTCAATGCGGGAGAGTGTCAGATTCTTATTTCATTACCAGGCGACATATTAGCTGATGGATTTTAATTTCTTTCTTCTTTTTTTCTCTCTTTCCTCCAAGTCAGAATCCAGTGAGACCTGGTCAAACCTGAAATGGCTTGAATGTGGGGAAAGGTAAGGGGAAAAAAATAATGAATAAATAGAAATAAGTGTCAAGAACCTTCATTTCAATTTCAAAGGGGAAGAATATTTTATGTTTTTTCGCGTAGCTTTCTGGATTGCCTGTCCGCAGCTTGAAATGATGTTTCCTCAATCTTCCCAGTTGCTCTCTTGCTGAGCAGGCAGAAAAATCAAGGTTTAATTCGCTGTGATAACGATCTGGATGTGGCTGAATCTAAGACATGCTGAGCTGGGCTACAGGAGAGCAGAGCCTTCTCAGAACATTACAGGCTGAAAAAGCTGCTCCTTAGATCTCGCTGTCCTAACCACTCATCTCAAACCTCTGCTCGGGCTCTTTTTTTTCCTTTTGACTACAGGGTAATGAGCACCAAACACAATTATCAAATTATCACTTTCTTCACCCTGTTTTTGGCAAATGCGGTTAATGGGACATGGGCGTATTGAATGTGGCCTTCTCTATTATTAGTATTATAGATGTGTTTATTTTTTTTAATGAAAGAAAATTACACAACCAAAATAGGTCACAAGGAAATGGTTAGATTTGGTGTTGACCTTTCTTTCTTTTCTTTAAACTACATAGGAGCCAATTCCAGATGCAGTCTGAGCATTCACTTGACATTCAGTAGTTTTCATTTCTATCTCCAACAACGTTCAGTATTTCATTATGACGTTGTCCTCCTTGGCTATTTGTTCTTTTTGAGATTGTCAGTTCTTAAATCGGAACAATAAGGACAGCTTCAACCATGAAGTGGACTCTTTAACTTGGTCAGAATATGCTACAACCCATAGATCATCAATAAAATACCTGGGCTTTTTGGCATCAACCTCGCATTTGAACATCAAAACCAAATTGTTACACCACACAAAGTAAAGGTTTTTCAATTATGTTTGGTTAAATTTTGGATGATACATGTCCAGTTCCAGTAAACCTGTTGTCTATACTGTATACAGCCAGCGTATCCATAATTGTACTAAGAGGAGAAGCATTTAGGCCATTCTGCCTCCTTCAGCCAACTAAATTCGCATTTACCAACCAGAAAAACCTCCCCCTTTCATGTCCATTCCTCCGTCTGTGCAGTGCACTCCTGCCATCCTTTGTCACTGCATTAACCGTAGGCTAGCATAAAAGTAATTGGAAACTGATGCAAGCCAAAGCTTCAATTAATGCACCACCAAAGTCCCCATTCTGTGTAATCGGCAATAATGGTTTCATGTTTGGGAGGGCGTACGGTCACTCGCATTCAGCACTCACCTCCTGACAGAGGCTGTTAAACCCTGCTCAAAATCCCCACTCCACAGTAATCTTCATTTCAGTCATTTTCCTTCTTTTTCCATCTCTGATGACAGCTCCAGTGTCTTCACACTGCTCACAGTCAGATCGTGTGCCCGAGTGAACAGGAGGTGTAATTGACTACTGACAACTTAGCGACAGGATTCTTAATTATTACTCCAGGGTATGGTGGCTGGCTGGCTGGGGTTCAGCTCTCTCGGTGACTATGCTAACAGAGTCATTTCCCTCTTTTCTTTGAATATTGAAATGTCGTTTTTTTCCCCCCTCTCTGCTGCATTTCTGTGTCAGGCCCAGCGACTTGTGAATTCAGGCAGCGATGGCAAATGAAATGCATCTACTGTTGGTTTAATGCTGCATATATTTTACACAAATGCACTGCAGGCAACTGAAGTGGGTTTGAAGCAATTTAACATATCAATTACTGACCGTATCAGCGCTGCTACAGCTTTGTGTGTTAAAACGTTTACAGAACTTTGGACGGGATATAAGTGCTTCATTTGTGGCTGTTGCTTAAGAAAACACAACATTCCAGGCCTCAAATATTATGTATTCAATCCTTATATATTTGATTTCACTTACTTCCTGCTCCCTCTGTGAGCACTTGAGCATAATTGGTCTGGTCCCGGTGTGTTTGTGTCTGTACCGGGTCTGCTCGTTCTGATAGTGCACAGCAAAGCGGGTGAGCATCACTTTGTGCTCCAGCCGGTATCTTTTGTGTGGGTGGATATGGAAGAGGGCGTGAAACAATTGGACAAAATGGCCCTAATGTGCTTAAAGAATCTTCTGTCTTTAATCAAAGCTCACACACACGCAGCACAAAGGCAGACAGAGCAAACCCAATTCTCCGCTCCTTCTTCAGAGCGACTGTTCTCTCCTGGCTTCAGTGCTGCTCTTCTTTGTGCTTGAAATCAGGATCAGTTTGGCTTTGTGAGCTTTTTTTTCCCCTCAAATGTCATTCTCGCAGATTCATTGCCTCATCTTTTGAAGAAAGGACAACGGGGATTTGGCTTTAGCGACAGATAGCAAAGTGTAACTTTGTTCAAGTGCTGTCATGATTATATTTCTTAGTTTGATCCCTTGATCCACAACAGGTTCACTGTTTTCTATTTTATATTACTTGTCTTCATCCAAATATCTCACACAGATAACAGTTAATTTATCATCACACTGTGTGTCTCCTTTTGTGTTTTCCTCTGAACCTCAAATCTCACAGATTCACAGACGTTGACGGTGAAATATTTGTTAAATATCTTTCATGTGATCCTTATTTCTGGTCTTTTCTCTATGATTTTAAAGGTAATGAGAGAGACTGATGTAATTAACAGTGTCACCAAACAGGCCATCAGGAGTGGCCAGTACAAAAGTGTTTTCAGAGCATGTCTGACCCAACCAAAACAAAGGCTGGTAGGCCAGCTGAAGATTCTCAAGCTGATTTTGTCACATCTAAATGTTTCCCCGCCACCTGTAAGGTCACTGTGCTGCTTCAGAACGAGTCAAAGGTACCAATCCAGGGTTTTTTATTTCAAATTCTGCATATTGAAATAGGAAACATTTATTGTCACAGTCAAAACCTTAAGTTGCTCAGGCCTAAGCCCTAATTAGCTAATGATGTAGGCCATGTGTGTGTGTGTGTGCATGATGATAAGTTCTAGCTCATTTCTAACTCATCATTAGTGTACGACTTCTCATGTCTTTGTCTTGTAACCAAAATGTAATCTGAATCTAGTGTGTTTTGTTTAAGAATGGGATAATTTATTAGGTCATCGACAGCCTACTGAACAAATTCTGACAAAGACTCTACTAACAAAAGTGAACATGACGTCCATACAGAAGCTAAGTAACGATAAGTGAAGTTTATACTGTAGATGTGCAATCAAGATGGTCCATGCTGCTCTGCCTGAAGTTTGGTCAGGTAGAACCTCTCAGAATCACACGTTATCTGGAGCTTCAGCACTCCATGTTCTTAGGGAAGGAGAGACAGATGCTATTTGGTCTAGGAGAGTGCAGAAGAATGATAACTGTAAACCTTGTGCAGAAATGAGTCTCTCGAAAGCACAAAAATACAGCATGTCAATGGCTGGGAGGGCGCAGAAGGCACCATCCCAAGTCCGGAGAGGTGCCGTGGTCTCGACCGAGCGTTTAGGGGCACCCCTGGAGACCGGAGCAGGGCGACGGCGACCCCTGCGCCAGCCGACTGACCTTTTTGGGTTTTGATTCATTACTATTTGTGGCTTGTGCTTTTCTTTATTATTCTGATTACTTCTGGATGTGTTTTTCTTCGATACATTTTAGGTGACATATTTTGAAAAAGGCAACCTCTGGTACCCCTGCATCACTTTTTGATGTGAACACGCCAGCAGGTGCCTTCTGCTCTTCCAACTGAAGTCAAGACTAAACAAGTTCCTGCAACAATTTCTTTTCTGATTTGATAAGATTGCTAATGAATTGTTTCTTATTTAGAGAAAATCAAAGTTATTTATGCTAGAATGCTACATTGTAAAGCACAGAATGTGGGAAATGACCCACTGGGCTGACACAGCGCTTAAGATTTGGGCTTTCAGACATTGTTTATGTGCATTAGATGGAATTCCGGCTGTTACAGTGATTACGAAAATTGGCCGAATGACATGACTTTTCTTTATGCTTGGCCCTGCTAGCCAAAAGATCATGAGAGCAATCATGAGCGGCTGCTCCTCTCATCTGCAGTTTGACAAAGAAACAGATGAGAATGAATGAAAACAGCGGCATACCTGGAAGCTACAACAGTCGCTGTGTGACCGCTCCTCGTGCCCTTTAGTGGAACATTCAATTGAGGAGTGTCTCTTTGTATCACCCACTCCCACCCCCCCAGCCCCCACACCCACCCCACCAGCCACCCTCTCCTTCCTTGCAATTATCACAAACTCCACTTCCCCTGCCCTCCGGAGCCCAAAGAACTGAGCGGCCGAAGTGGGAGAATAGCAACATTTATAATTTTTTTTTTTCCTTCTCCGTCCATAGATTAATTTTCCAAGAAGGCCTGTCACCACTGTACAGGCAAGTGTGGAGAGAAATGGAGAGTAAAGGCGGGGCGGGTGGGGTGTAGAGGGAGTTGGTGGTCGTGGTGGGGTATTGATTTGGACTATGGTGTAAGAGCCTTCTCACAATTTCTTTTTTTACTATTATTATTTTTTTTATTCTTGACAGATCATTTTCCATGCTGGGGTATCAGGGGGCCTGGCCAATAATTGGCATGCAGATTGCAGCTGATGGTGTCCCGCAACAGAAGAAAAGAAGTGGCTAGTTAGAATAATGAGCCAGCCTGCCTGATGGATGGCTGAGAGAGGAGGTCATACAAAATGTTTCACACACAATTCTTAACCCCCTCCTTCTGTGCCTGATCCCCCCCCCCTCCTCCCCACAACAACCTCCCCCAATAAAAGCGTCTTCCTTTCCTCTTTTTCTTCTATTATTTGCCCGGTCCACTTTCGTCCTGGACTCCACCGAAAGCACGGAGAAAGTACACTTTCAGGTACACGGAGCCGCGAACATGTCACAGCTCATTAGGAGCCTGACGCCCTGAAGAGAGTCTAGTGTTTTAATTACAGTAACGGAGTTAATTACTCGCCTCTCGGTGGATTTCTGCTGCACCCCCTCTGTTAGCTCCCCCGTTGGAGAGTTCTTTAAAAAACACAGAGACGGACGAGCGACGGGCTCACAAATGTAACAATTGCTGCGATTTGTTCGAAACTTTTAATAGGAATATGAAGGTGGGAGTTGAGGACAACTGT
>CAAE01012400.1:0-22739 GCA_000180735.1 Tetraodon nigroviridis
CATGGTCTTTTTGAATATTTAACCCAAATAGTGAAAAGCAGGTTTGGAACGTACAGTCAGAGGGTTCCTGAGCAGAGGAACGAAGGCCGTGAAGGGTCCCCTGTGACTCAGCAGCAGGAAGCAGCCGCTGGCTAAAACACACAACCAGAAGACTCAACTCAAAGGTCGCTGGTAGCTTCTGGTGAAGCAACAGTCGCCATATTTTATATTTTACACCTTGGAAATAATAATACCCAACAGATGTTGACTTGTCAAACTGACAATGGTGTTACGCACAATGTGTGTGTGGGTGTGTGTTTCTTTTTACCAAATAGGTTAATTGCTCCACTCAGGTTTTGTCTCTGGCTTCCACTGGTGTCCAGCTCGATCAGGCGGCCCATGAGGTTACCGTAGCAACGAAAGCCATCGCCAATCTGATCTTCAGTACAATCACACCTGGAAAAGTGCAGAGGAACAAACACACAGAACACACTGGAGAAGAGCAGGCAGAGGAATCAACCTGGCGTCACACACACTCCTCCAACCCTAACAGCTGTAACCTGATGGAGGGATGCCTGATGGGGGGTTAGCTTCCTGCACCACCTGAGCGGCTCCTTCACCACAATCTAAAACCCAACGTGGCCCCTCAGGCTAACAAACTGCCCACCCCTAACATCGGCAGGGTTGTTTTGATGTCTAGCGATGTTTTACCTGGCTCTCCCGTCAAGGCCGGTTCTGCAGACAGCCGTGGAGTGACACGTGTCCTCTCCACAGGCGGAGACCAGCTGACACCCGGACTCGGCGCTGCCGCCAATGGGAGACAGGCCCAGCATGCATTCACAGCTGGACTGCAGGAGAGAGAGTTCAGGATTGCGCTCCTCAGCCTGTTGGGTGTGTGTGCTAGTCCAACGCTGGGGTTCTGTCAGAGATCCAACCTTGTCGGGTCCCTTGAGGACACAGTAGGTGGAGTTGGAGGGACACCCCCCGTTGTCCTTGGAGCAGGGGTTGATGGGGATGCAGACCTTGCCGTTGCCCTCGTAGCCCTGCTTGCAGGAGCAGCTGATTTTTGCCCCCTCTGAGGAGCACTGGCCGTTCGCGTCACAGTCCCCCGCAGAACAAACACCTGAACAGCCAAACCTTTCAGAATAAAAGTCCTCCCGGCCAGTGAAAAAAAGAGAAAGTCCATGTTTCCTCACCTGTGCAGGTGCCCTCCGCCGTCTTCCTGTATCCAGGCAAACACTCACAGGAGGTGGCCTCCCCGTCCCCGTTGCAGTGGGAGTAGGAGCTGCAGTGGCTGCACTTGCTGCTCACTGACAGAAACAGGCAAACAGAAACCGCCGACTGGTCCAACAGCTGTCACAGCAGGCCGAGAAACACATGGCTGCCGCTGAAACGGGAGCAGCTAGAAAGAACCGGCGGCCCTGGTCTGATGGTGTGAGGTGTGTGAGACAGTGGACGCTTGCAGCGCCTTACCCTGGTCACAGCGTGGCCCGCTGTACGGTGGCTGACACAGACACTGGCCGTCACCGTCAGAACCGCTGTTACACACTCCGTGCTCGCAGTCACACTCTGCACACACACAAAAGACTCAATAGTTCCAAGAAAATAGGAAAAACCAAAGGTGTTGTCCCAGAGGGTTAGGGTTAGCCACGTTCAGCTGGTAGTGAGGGAAGCAGACCTTTGTCACACATGTTTCCATAAAAGTTCGGCTTTGCGCAGTCCTGACAGGCTAATCCGGAGAAGCCCTCCTGGAAGGAGAGGTTGTCCCATTATTGTCCACCCACTGTCCCCGCAGTGTGTTAGCAAAGTTCTGCCCCAAGCTAAAGGATCCCAACAAGGTTTGAACCCAACACGCAAACGGACGGGACACTCGCCTCACAGATGCAGGTGCCGTTGCCGTGGTGTCCATCAAAACAGCTTCCGTGTGCGTTGCAGGTCTTTCCCGACCAGCTTGGACAGGCTACAAAAAAAACAAACAACCAAAAACCCCAAAACAAACAGACATCTAAAGGTTATTGGTTCCGGTCTGCTTTTTATGAGAACACAGGGGAGTTGACCTTTTGTTGCTGATGGTTTGGTGGGTAAAATGATACTTTCATAAACCAGGACCTAAGTGGGAATACAGACAGCGCTAACAGCTCATAGCTGTTTGCTAATATATGATTTCAAATGGGTAACAGAGTGCGTGCAAGGAGTTTAAATTCTTCAAAGGAAAAAGTTGAAGGAAGTCCAGGTTGGTGTGCTGGGTTGGGTTGTGGTAGGCTGGTTGCCTGGTTGGCTGGTTTGCTGGTTGCCTGGTTGGCGTGCATCTTTAACTCTGCTTGTCTCTCTTTGTGTGTTTTGTTTCGTTTATCACTCCCTCCTCCCTCACTCGATAGTTATCTCGCTGTCCTTTGTTTGGCTTTAATTATGTCCTCCCACTTCCTGGTACTGTGTACATGAGCCCTTCCTTTCCAGAATGGTCGCCTACCATCCGGAGTCATTAGCCTACACGTTGTTTTGATGATCGTTAGCATCGGTCTCCGAGCCTTGGCTCCCCACAGTCATGGTGGACGTATATGTCTTTGCTGGAGGTGCAGTTCCTGATCAACCATGTGCGAGTGTTGCCTGACCCAGAATGGATCTCGGGCGAGCTGGTTCCGACCCCTGACCCAGCTCCTTTTCCAGGCAGTTAGCCTGAAAACATCCTGTCTCATGTCAGCCATTCAAGAACAAGAAGCGCTGATTCAGGTGTTCCACAAAACCGCTGAATAGTATGTCGGCAGGAAGTTTGTCGGGATGTGTTGCTCTTTTTTTTCCTGGCAGTGGAAATCAGTCAGCAAGAGTGAAAGGAGGTTCATCAGATATGATATTATCACAACCCGGCCCCTTTTTTAGGGGGGGCGGAGTCTTTCTCAGATCAAATGTCCAAGGCAAAGTCCAAGGCCAAAGCAACCAAAGTCATCTCTCTGGTGTGTTTAACTCGTCTCATCTCAACTCTCAAGACCTGACAGCCTCCAGGGTGGAGAAGAGAGTCCAAGACGCAGGCAGACGCACCCAGCAACAGAGAAAGAGACACTTCTCCCCAGGATGCTGAGAAAATATACTGAAAATGGACCCAACTAGAGATGGACGATGAAGCTCCAAATGATGTTTGGCCCCGCCTTCTTGAGAGGACATGTTAGCATGCTAGCTGAAGGGGGGGGTCTGGACCTTTTCCAACCAATCAAACCGACAACCCTCTTTATTTGGCTTTTGGAGGAATGATTGTGAGACTCTGAGGGCCGGATTAGAAAGTTCATTGGGGCTGTGTGTGTGTGTGTGTGTGTGTGTGTGTGTGTCTTACGAAGGCACAGAGGTCCCCAGTGCTGTGGGCAGCATACTGCTTTATTATAGCTCCTCACGCAGACGTGCTGACAACCATCCAGCTGCATCTCTCTGCCGCCAATTTGGACCACATAACTGAGAAGCGACAACACTGGATTTACGCCACTACTTCTACGGCAATGTACACTCTCGTTAAACAATGAAAACAAGGAGGTTTTTAGGTTAAACTCCAAAGATAAAAATTGCCAATCAATTTAGTAAGTTGTAAAGTGTGAATGCGCTTGTCAGCCTTACGTCCCTCGACCTTTGGCACAGACCTGCAGTTATTTGCAGCCATGCTGCTGAAGCCGTGAGGGCACCTGCTGGCGGAGCAGGCAGCCACAGACGTGCACGGCTGGTGGAACGTCTCCAGCTCTGGGACATCGCAGCGGCCAGCAGTTCCAGCCTGGCAACAGACGTTCACATGCGCACACACACACACACACACACACACACACACACACACACACACACTCTCGTTAGGTCTACAACTTGTTGAAGAAAATGAGATCAAAAAGAACATGTCCTACCTCTTCTTGGAGAGAAATCTGGAGGTGTAACAACACCAGCAGCAACATGGTAAAAGTCCAATCCACCAGGGAAAACACACAAGGTGTGAGAGAAGGTGTGTGAAGTCAGTAATCTAGCATATATTCTCTGGATTCTGGATTCCCTCTCATGCAGTCTGACTCTCAAACACAAAGGGGAAAAAAGCACACAAATACCAGCGGAAAAGTCAACCTCCAAGCACCTAAAACCCTGAAAGAGCAACTCTTCGGGTTGCTGACAGAGCCCTGCTAATCTCCGTTTGAGCTCAGAAGCAGGAGCTGCCGCTGCCGTCTAGTCTTGTCAGGATGAGGGGAAAAAACCCTCCATGAGCTACTGACACCTCCCAGCTGAGGTCATCTCCCCTCCTGCTTCCTGACAGCGCCACCAGCAAGGCTACAGTGCTGCTGCCGGGTTGGGGTGGCCACGGGCACGAACCAGTGATCATGAACGCCGTTAATCCTGAACGTGGTGAGAAGACTCAACGTTTCTGAACGAGTGCAGAGAGTTTCATGGCAGCAAAGCTCTGCCATGTTGGTGGAATTTAAATTCATGTTTCTCTTCATGTTGCAGCTCCAGTTTTCACTCCACTAACTAATAATTAGATTTTCTGTTGATCAGGTTAGTTGGGAACGGCCGTGTCGGCTTGGGGCCGTTTGCCCTGCTGGTAGTCCCGGTGGGGCCGTGAGAGCCGGCTTATCTGTGACGCTGCCGTTTTTGTCTGTTTCCTGGAATGAAAAGAGACAACTGTGAAAACAGAAACAGTTTTTCTGTTTTGACAGCGTGGCAAAGCTGAGGTCAAACAGATCGCTACTTTGTCATCGTGGTAGGAAACCTTCATTCAAAAACAACCGACTCATCCTATTTTCAAGCCAGATGACTTCCTTTGTCTTGTGTACAGAATGCCATGATAAATTACAGTCTTTGGCCTTGTTGTTGTTGCTGTAAAATCTCCCATACCATGATAAATATGGACTCTTTAGGGATTATTTGTGGTTATACCGACCTTCTCCTGTGTTTCCTTGCATGTCTTCCACATGCTGTCAAACCTCGTACCTTTTTTATTAGATCTGGCCTAAAATGTGACTTGTTGTAATTCATCTGCGCTCCGACTCTCCAGTTTTCTGGCCTTTGGCCCCCAGCAGGCCCCCAGTCCTTAAGGGCTCCCAGCCTGCTCCAGAGCGACTCCTGCCATTCCCATTGTCAGAAGCCTCCAACCGGTAACCCTGCAGCCATCCTCCACCCGAGTGGAAGCACTAGTTACACAACAGGATCCAGGTCACACTTAATTCCGGGAGGGCGTAGACGCCACAGCCGGTGCAGGTTTGTTTCTTCCTAAAAGACAGGCGCGCCACCAAATATGAGCATGACCTAGAAACAGATGAAATAAATCATCAAATGAATCTTTTAATGCAATAAAAACTGCAGCTTGCGCTTGGCCGCTCGTTCGTGAGTACCGCGCTGTTCGTGTTTGCGAGCAGTTGTCAATAAAGTTTCAAACGAGTCAGCTGCTCCGACGGGACCACAACAAACATGGCGGCCGGAGGCGGCTGGGCGGCGGGAGACACCCGACAAGCAGCCGCCACTCTGTTATGATGGACATATTCCACATAAATAGATAGTTTTTAATCGGAGAATGGAGTCCTTTCCACATCCGGGGGGAGTACTGGAGAAGAAAGTGCGTGTCGTCGGATCCGAGCTGGTGGAAAACTACACGGTGAGATGCGGCTGCTGCGGTTGCTCAGCGCTAGTTACCCTAGCCTGCGGCTAGCAGCGTGTGGATGTGTTTTCCAGGTTTATATCATCGAAGTGACGGACGGGCAGCACAAGTGGACAGTAAAACACCGTTACAGCGACTTCCACGACCTCCACGAGAAGGTAGGCGAGCCGCTTTGCTTTCGCTTTGATGCTCAGAACCGAGGAGGAATAAATGGTGGTTATATTGTAAAAAGGTGATACTTGTGTGGTAAAAACGTGACAGGTTGGTGTAGGTTGTACCCATGGTGTCTGCCCATCCTTCCGAGGGAATGATGCTGCTTCCGGAGCGGAAGGCCGGCCTGGTCCCCTCCTTCTGTTCAAAGATGGTTCCTGCACACACTGATCACAGTTTCAGCAAAAACAGCCACTTTTCTCTCCACGCACCTGCTCTCCTGCTCTCCTTCGTGGCTTTTTCATCTCACGATGACCTGAGGCGTTTGAACACGATCGTTTAAGTGTAAAACAAACACGTTCGGAAGGGAGAAGCAGGAGCAGAGGAAGCGCCGTCGCCGGCCGATGACCGCAGGCCTGAAGGCTCTTTTGTGTCCTAGCTGAAGGTGGAGGCCAAGGTGGACCAGCGGCTGCTGCCCCCAAAGAAGATGCTGGGGAAGAACTCCCGGAGCCTGGTGGAGCTGCGGCAGAAGGAGCTGCAGCTCTACCTGCAGACGCTGCTGCTGCAGTTCCCGGCGGCCGTGCCCACGCCGCTGGCCAGCTTCCTGCTCTTCCACCTCTACGTGAGCGCCGCTCCTCCTCCCGGAACCCTCCTTCCTGCTCAGGCCTGGTGGCTCACTGTGAACTCTCTTTCCCAGGAAATGGAGGGAATCACGGCAGCTCTGGCCAAAGAGCTGTTCTACAAAGGTTGGTTTCCTTCCCGTCCCCTCCTCATCCTTGTTTGGGCCGCTCCGCCGGTCCGTTCCAGGGTTTCTGTGCTGCCCGTGGTGTAGCTGAGCGCGCTTGCTGACGCGCTCGTTGTCGCTGTGCCACGGGCTGCAGGGGAGAGGTTGCTTCAGGACGGGAACGTGTTTGAGGTGCGTCCGCTGCAGCTCCACGCCGTCTCCCAGCAGCTGCGCTTGGCCAAGCCCACCAGTTGCCACGGAGACGCCAAAACGGACCTGGGCCACATCCTGGACTTCATGTGCCGACTGCGATACCTGAAGGTCACCCGTTTGTCGCGCCTTTTGTTCAGGACGCTGTTTTTGCCGGCAGCGTGACGGTGATGGTTCCTTTTCTGTCTCTGGGGGTCAGATTCTGGGGGGGAAAGTCCCAGTGGGAACCAGCAACATCCAGGAGAGCCGGCTGCCCTTTGATCTCTCTCTGTTTAAGTCACTTCATCACATCGAGGTAAATATCCGTCGCTTGGCAGCGTCTCGCTTCATAAGAAACCCAAATGGTGTTGGCCCCCCGTCTTCTCGAGAGGACACGTTAGCATGCTAGCTGAAGGGGGGGTCATCAAGCTAACAATCTTCTCCATTTGGCCTTTGGAGGGAACGATTGTGAAGCCTCTGAGGGCCGGATTAGAGGGATTACCGGGCCACATGCGGCCCCCGGGCCTCGGCTTGCCTACCTCTGTATTAGCGGTCTGGTCCGGGCTAGCCGCTCCGTCTCTCCTCTGTCTCTGCAGATCAACGCGTGCAGCTCTCAGCAGATTCAGGGGCTGTCCTGCATGAGGACACACCTGACCACTCTGAGCATCCACCACGGCACCGACGCCATGATGGTACAGCACCTGCCGCCTCCGCGCAGGCTGCCGGTGTTAGCGCCTGTCTGGTCCTCAACCGTCCCGCCTTTCTGGCTGTCTGCAGGCCATCCTGGTCCCAGAGGCCAGCGAGTTTTCCCAGTGGGAGGCCGAGGGGGAGAAGTCTGAGCGGGACATAACGGCGGTGGTGCCCGTCTGGAGGAGCCTGACCACGCTGGACATGAGCCACAACCGCATCAGCGCCATTGACAGATCCGTGGTGAGCACCCGCCCGTAGCCACTGGTCATTAGCATCGGCAGAGTGATACCCGGGAAGGAGGCCTTCAGGGGCCGCTGACCAGCTCCTCTCTGCTGTAGAAACTCATTCCCAGGGTGGAGTTTCTGGACCTGAGCCACAACCAGCTGTCGTCCGTGGAGAACCTCCAGGTGGGACCAGGGTTGGACGCAGCGCTAAAGTGCTTTCGGGTCCAGGAACTCTTGGACTTTCTGTCTTTTAGTGAGATTGAGGGGGATAGTTGCAGCTTCCTCCACCCAGTAAAGTCACCTGTGTGTGGTTGCAGCACCTGTACAATCTGGTGCACGTGGATCTGTCCTACAACCACCTGCGGCTCCTGGAAGCGGCGCACGCCCACCTGGGCAACATCAAGACCCTGAACCTGTCGGGAAACCAGCTGGACCACCTGGCTGGCCTCGCCAAGCTCTACTCCCTGGTCAACCTGGACCTCAGCCACAACCAGCTGGCTAAGGTAGCAGCCGTGCTCCTGGTCCCCCCCAGGAAGGGGGGGTCCTGGTGAAACGGCCTTGTGCGTGTGCTCTTCCAGCCGGACGGGGTCAGGAGCATCGGCTCTCTGCCGTGTCTGGAGAAGCTCAGCCTTTCCGGTAACCCCCTGTGCATCATCCCGGACTACAGAACCAAGGTCTTGGCCCAGTTTGGGGACCGAGCCGCAGAGGTACTCCTGCCGCCGACGCTTCTGAGGCTCGCCAGGCTGCTGGCGGGGGCGGCTAGCGGCTGCTAAGCTAGCTCACGTGTCCTGGGTTGCCCCTGCAGGTTTGTCTGGATGGTCAGGTGACAACAGAGAAGGAGCTGGACACGGTGGAGGTCCTGAAGGCCATCCAGAAAGCCCGGGACGCCAAGGAAAAGATGGCCAGCAGCGTCGCCAAGGTAGACCTGGACCGGATCCTTGGCTGCTGATGGTGTAGGTCCAAGCCCACCGTAGCACGAGCGGTTTCCTTGTTTCAGATGTGACGGGCGGAGGAGCTGCGCTTCCTCCAGCGGCCCCGCCTCCTGACCCCTGACCCCCGGCCCCTCCCGGGTCACAGCGCCTCAACCGTACTTAGACCAAGTAGCCTGAAGGCCAGTGTGGAGCTGATCTTCCTCACCACCTCCTGCGTTTGCTGCCTGGAGACGCCTGTAAATATGACCAATAAACGCCTCTCTGCTCTGTCCACCAACCCGAGCCCCTGACACGCTCATCTGTCCACCACCACCTTCCTGTAGGGACCCTGCCAACGGTAATAACAGCGTTATTATCACAGTCTCTGGGACCCCAGACAGACGCTTCTCTGTGGCTGGGTTCGGGGGCTGCAGCGCCTCCTGCTGTTCGTCCGGAGACGCTGCAGCTCGGCCGGAGACCAGCTGAGGTTGGGGAGGTTCTGGGGACAACACGTCCTTCCTGGATCAGAAAAAGGCCGTGAAAATGATGAAAGATGAGCGAACAAGGACCACTTGGTGGTTTTGTACCCGTTTACCTCATAAATATCTATTTTTTTTTTAGTTTAAAAAAGGGTTTCAATGTTGTTTTTTTATGACTGATGCTACATTAAGTGTTACCATGACAACAAATACCAGAAGTAACAAATATTTTGCCTTTGTTCACCCGTTTAACTCTTCACTCGAAAAATCCACAAGAAATAATCAAAACATTTTTATATAAACACGTTTTTTTCTACTGATTCTCTACAACAATAAAAGTGTTACTTCTGAACGGTGTTTACCCAGAGCCAGGAACGGAATCAGCCCTCCTCTGGTGGGTCTGAGGAGGTTCTGCTCTCCTCTCCTCACTCTTCCTCTGCTCCCGTCTCTCCTCTCCTCACTCTTCCTCTGCTCCCGTCTCTCCTCTCCTCACTCTTCCTCTGCTCCCGTCTCTCCTCTCCTCACTCTTCCTCTGCTCCCGTCTCTCCTCTCCTCACTCTTACTCTGCTCCCGTCTCTCCTCTCCTCACTCTTCCTCTGCTCCCGTCTCTTCTTCTCCTCTCCTCTCCTCACTCTTCCTCTGCTCCCGTCTCTCCTCTCCTCACTCTTCCTCTGCTCCCGTCTCTTCTTCTCCTCTCCTCACTCTTCCTCTGCTCCTGTCTCTTCTTCTCCTCTCCTCTCCTCACTCTTCCTCTGCTCCCGTCTCTTCTTCTCCTCTCCTCTCCTCACTCTTCCTCTGCTCCCAGCTCTTCTTCTCCTCTCCTCTCCTCACTCTTCCTCTGCTCCCGTCTCTTCTTATCCTCTCCTCTCCTGCTCCTCACCGTCCGCCCGTCTGAATTCCTCCTCCACGTCTTGTGGGATCTCCACCTCCATCAGGTTTTCCATCCCCCGTTCAGGCTCGTCTCCTACCAGCACCTACGGATGGAGCGTCAGACCCCCCAGCTCAGAGGCCCCTCCTCTGGTGTCCCAGGCTCCAGGGCCCCCTGCTGGGCTCCTACCTGGACCAGCCTCTCACAGGCTGCTCGAACCGGCGGCTCCTGCTCCCACTTGTGGAACTCTCTCACGATTGTGTAGACGTTCTTTTCTTTAAAAGTCCTCCGGCCAGATTTGGTTGCTGTTAGCTGCGCGCGACAAGACAAGAGTGGCGACTTTGGCCTGCGAGCGCCACCTTTTCCCGCCAGCAGGGGGCGCTTCCCTACCAGTAAAAGAGTCTCCAGCACCATCTTCCTGATGTCGGGATCTTCTTCTCTCTTCTTGTCTTCTGGGAGGTACTGCAGGTCCACAGGCAGGCCTGCTCACACCAACATCACCGTGAGCCAGGGAGAGCCAGGAGAGGATGGACGGATGGACGGATGAACAGATGGATGGACGGATGGACGGATGACTGGGTCTTCAGGGTTGCGCTTACCTTCATTTTCCTCCTCTGTCAGCTCCTCTGGACCAGCCAGGGGGAGGAGGAGGAAGGGCAGGATGTCCACAGCGTCTCCCAACAGCCACTCGTGGTTGCCTGGAAACAGTCCGGGGGGGGGGGGGACCCAGGAGATTTACCCCAGCTAGCTCTTTGCTACGTTAGCTTCCATGGCTCAAGCCCCTTCTGGTCCTGCTGGACGGAGGGTCTTTTTCCGTCCCCGTGCTAGCTTACAGTGGTCGAAGCAGCAGTTGCGCAGGGTCCCGATGACTCCGCCCCTGCGGACGGTGGAGGCCTGGTGCTGGGTGAAGGGCAGCAGCCTCTGCAGCAGACACCTGCAGCACAAGGCCTCCGTCACAGACGCTCCCGGCGGGCAGCGGCAGCGGCACGCTCACCTGTCCCGGGACAACAGCTCCCTCCTGGCCTCGGGCAGCTGGCTGAGGTTGGCCAGCAGGGGGCCCAGGTAGTGCAGCTTGGCCCGCCGGTTGTAGCCTTGCGTGCAGAACGCCTCCACCAGCGCAGGCAGGCCCACGCCTTCCTGGAGGGCCTGCAGGGCAAAAGCGCTCCGGTCAAGTCCTGCCTTTGATGCAGGAAGTGGAAGCATCGTCTGTCCATCACTAGCATCCGATTCCATCCATCCATCCACGCACACGGTGCCATCCCTTCACCCATTCCCTCGTGTGATTGTGTCCACCTGGAACACCGTCTTGCAGGTCTTCTCGTGGCGGGACAGGTTGGACAGGATGGTGCTGATCTGGTCGGAGAACTCGAACTCTGGGTCCACCAGCCGCTCAAACAGCACCGGCAGGACCTCGGAACCCGTCAGCAAAGCCTGGACGGAGGCCACGGAGAGGAGCCTTCATCAGGAACAAACGCCAAACGGACCAGAAGGAAGGATTCTCAGAAAGCCGCTGAGCCGCACCGCAGGGCGGCGCTGCTCAGCACCATCACCTGGTGCAGGGCGCTGTCAGCTGACAGGTTCACCAAAATGAAATAACAGTCCTTGGCCACGGCAATGGAGGGGTCAGAGGTCAGAGCAAAGAGCGCAGCCAGTCAGTCCGCTTTGGAGCCCAGGACCTGGCATCCCTCCCTAGAAACGACAAAGACACCGTGGGCACGTCAAGGAACATCCAACCGGATGGACATCGGCGTCCTGGGCCTCGGACCTGGTGCCGGACAGTCCCAGGAGGAATCCCGTGGCGTGACCTTTGACATCAGGACGGGCGCTGGGGGTTAGGAAGGAAAGCAGTCCGCAGTCTGTGAGTCGCTCAGCAGCATCTGGGCCTGAGGAAAACACACAAAACCAACAGGATGGATGGCACCAGGATGGACGGCACCAGGGTGGATGGCACCAGGGTGGATGGCACCAGGGTGGACGGCACCAGGATGGATGGCACCAGGGTGGATGGCACCAGGATGGATGGCACCAGGGTGGATGGCACCAGGATGGATGGCACCATGAAGCACACGTGAACAGCCTATGAACAGAGAGCCAGTGGAGGAAGGCGTACGGTCCTCGCAGCACTAATGTGATAGTTGGCCTGCTTCATCTTCCCAGTGGGGTTGCGCTGCTGGTTGGTCCGTAGTGAATAAACACATCGGGTTCACGCGAGTGACGGGGTAAACGCCCCGCCCACGCAGTCGTTTGTGCCGAATCAGGGGTGAAAACCTCGGGGCGCGGTAACATTTGTCCTAAACCCCCCACAATGCCCAGGTGGAGCTTCTTTTACCTGCGGGGGCAGAGATCCGTGGGTGCAGCGGCCAAGGGGTGCGGAGCGGACGAGCTCGTGCTGGGACCGGCGCCGGTTGATGACGTCACAAGGCGGCGTTTGTCGCGCAATTATGACGTAGAACGTTGCCTTTCCTCCTGGGCACCGTTTGAGAGATAGTTTTTGATTAAAAATTTACTGTGCGCAAATACACTGATAATAAGTTGACAAAACGTATATATATTTAATTAAAACAAAACAGTATGTCCGTTTTTTTATATAATGTAATAATATAAATTATGTAATTGCACTGAAATATAATATATACAATATATAAATATAATGTAATTGCACTGAAATCTCAGTAGGAATCTCTGTTAATTGCTTTGTTTTTATTATGGCAGTGTCTGTCATAATAAAATGTCTGTCATGTACAGCTGAAAGGACTTCACTCACTGCTCATGTGTTGTGCAGATTAATTTGCTGTGTTTGTCTGGACACGATGTGTACATTTAGACCTTATTAGGATGGAAACAATGATAATAAAATAACAGGATAAATAAATTCAAAAAGGTCCAAAACAGTCACAATGTCAAGTTGAATGAGAATGTTGACATTTATTTTAAGACTATACAGTCAATATACTTGAATATACTTCACACACACACACACACACACACACCTACGCCCACAGACACACACACACATACACACACACGCAGAGTCAGCTCTTCAAGTTTGAATGAAGAAATGAAAAATTTCACACTCATTCACCTTTTTATACCCAAATTTGAGCTGGAACTGTCTAAGAAGTCAGAAACTAATCAAGCACGACATTCAAAAATAAAAACGAATGTTTTCCTGTTCAGAGATGCAGGTAAATAGCTATAATTTAACATCTTTATCAAAACAAATGCTGTGCTTCATTATTTTTTAGTAATCAATTTGAAAATTCATAGATGAAAAAATCCTTTTTGTATTTAAGTGTTAAAAGTATCATTTTGGGTAAAGAGCTTCTACGTGTAGCCATGGCAGAAACATTAAAAATGACTTTGGTTCATGACCAATGCAGCTAATCTAGAGCAGCGTTACATGAGCCTCCTCCTGGGTGCTGCTGGTGCAGTTGTTCAGCGCTCCACACGTAGCATTATTGCTATTGTTTTTGCTGTTGTTATTACTGTGGACTGCGTTGTTTTGTTCTTTGGTGTTACATGTAGTTGCATGTTGAGGTCCAAGGTGAAACTAGTCTTCCCCGTCTTCCTCGTCACTCGGCCTTGTCTTTCTTGGCTGTGAAAGGCAGTTTTCCAGCCACGGATGAGCCGACTGTGGAGACGCCTCCGGCCACGGCCGACACTCCGTCCTTCACCAGTCCCACCCCCATCAGGGGGACCGTGGTCACAGCTGACTTGGTGATCTCCAGGCTTCTGCCACCCACCCAGGCCACCCCACCCACCGCTGCACCCACCACACCCTTGGTGACACTGAACAAACCTCCAGTAACTCGCCACATCACGCTGGAGGGCGCAGGTGGGCCTCACCAGAATCTGAGAGAGGAAGAGAGAGGAAGAGAGCAACGCTGATGCCAACAGCCACATGGGTAGGGCGGCTGACGGAGGCCTGCTCACCCTGTGTGGAACGCCTGGTCTTGCGCCGCAGCCTCCTCGGAGGCCCAACCGGTCCGAGGCTGGGGCTCCACGTGAGCCTGGTTCACGTTCTTGAACACAGTGGGAAAAAAACCTGCCCATTAATTCAGAACCTACAAAATAAACCTACAGACACGTGCACGTGTGACCCTAAACTCTCACTGAGTATTTAAAAATGATGGCTAAAATATCTGGTGGCTAGCAGGGTGTTAGCCTGGTGCCTGCACCAGCGCCCCACAGGTGGAGGAGCGATGGTCCAGGTGAGTCCCCCCTGGAGCCCAGACTCCCCCAGGACGCGCCTCCGCAACCGCTGTGTGCGTGCGTGTGCGCGCGTCGCTTCTGAAAGCGACATATACGCGTTTCTATCGGTGTTTCGCACCGGCAGAGAAAGCACTTAAACGTCCGCCAGAAGTTTCTTACCTTCACCATTTTCCGCTCCGACTTGGCGCAGAGGAAGGTCGCGGCTGGAGCCCAGCGATCAGCCGCTGTCGGACCGCGTCGCCTCCTCGCTCCCTCGCTCCCTCTCGTGCACGCGTGTGCGCACACACGTAGAGTCACCGTGGGCAGACACTTTCGTGCTCCTTCGACCGGGTTGTGTCTACGTGGCGGCCCCCGCCCCCCCAAACCGCATGCGCGGCACACACACACACACACACACACACACACACATGCATATATAAGCGCGACAACGAGGCTTTCAGAATAAAAGGTGTAGAAGTGAGTGAAGGAGGCGGGGGGCGGCCCGGAGCCCGGGGCCCCGGGCCCGGGGCCCGCAACGCGCCCCGGGCCGCTCCGCTCTCCTGAGAGGTTCTTGGCCTTTTCCCACCCTGCCAGGACCGAGACTGCAGTTTGTTTGTTTTAAACCCCAGATTCTGTGCACAGTGAAGCGCTCTGTGTCAAAACTACACACACACACTTATAAAACCCTCCACGTTATCATTGGAAACACGCACTTTTCTCTGTCTGAACCAGTCCCGCACTGTTTTCACTTTTTTGGCTCTTCCTTGCAGTTCCAAATGACTGGCTGATCAATCAGCACGGCCAGCCTGGCGAACACACACCCGAGGCGAGCAGACGCCTGACTGGCTCACTGGGACGTGGTGATCGACGTGTGTGTCCAGTGTGCACACGCGCGTTTACCAGCAACGTGGACGGGTTGTTTGCAATTCAGCAGACTCTTGTCCTGTTTGCATCTTTATATTCAATCCATATTAAATTATCCACTTGTAACAACAATACAAACCGTAAGTGGCCTGGTCAAAATGCCGTGAGGCCGGCGGGTTGCCTGTCTTTGCGTGTGCCGTCCGGCAGGGGGCGCCAACGCGGCGAGGCGCCGGCCGCCACCCACCGACAACCCCGAGAAGAAGAAGAAAGGCCGGCCAGCGAAGCTCGGCGCCAGTCTGCTCTGCTCGGAGTTCCTGGAGCTAAAAGAACATTTTACTGACGGATTTAGTGCAACTAACTGGTCGGGGACGTTCGGGTCCCAGCTGTTAAGTCATGAACCTCGAACTACTCGGTAATTATGAAAAATATGTCCTTGTTTTTATATAAACAGACATTTCATGCATCGACATTCGTTAGCATTGTATATTAGCCTATATTGTCAACAACGGCTACACAAGTTAACGTGATTAAAAAAAACCTACGATACTGTAACCGTTTAAACGGCAGCTCTTTGAATTGCCACAAGGAAACGGATTTATGAACGTCGGTCATCTCTACATGGGAGTCTTTTATCTGATATGAATCCCTTTACCTGCTTCCATGATGCGTTTATCCGCGTCGGACGCGCCTCCGGACACAGTTGCTGCAGTCCTGCTGCATCTCCAGGATGGACCGGACGGGAACAGCGCTCCCGGCTGCTGTTCCACTGTCACACTCGCAGCTCTAACGAGGTGCTTTGGATAAACGCTTCACAAAACCAGAAGTTTTAAAAGCATATTTTGTAAACATACTATGGGAAAACCAGTGTTCCACTGTGTTTGTGGAAAAGTGGACTTTTCAAGAGCCTACAACCCCAACATATTTACTCGATTTCTCTGTTTTTGCGGTTTTCCAAAATACCTCTAATCTTTTCTGGCTAAATTTGCTTTTTTGACAGGTTTATGTAGTGGGTTTGGGTTTGTTTGGCTGTGTGACATGTCGGTGCTCTAAAAGGTGTTTTGTCATGTAGGAAACACACTGCTACATGTGTGTTTCCGGTGGGATTTCTGACTCCTACGGTTTAGAATTATAAACACTTGACTCGGTGGGCCAAAATAGAGCAGATCTTTGTTGCATTGCCTTAAATCCCAAAACAGCAGTATTTGTATAATAACTCATTTCCTTGTTTTTCCTCCCAGAGTCATTTGGGCAGAACTATCCGGAGGTAAGTCCCCACAGCGGCACAGTTCCTCTGGCCCAGACAGAAGTCAGTGATGCGCAGTCGTCATCCACAGTTGTTTCCATGTTTCATAGCGTGTCCCGTGTGTGTGCGTGTGTGTTGATAGGAGGCTGATGGCACCCTGGACTGTATCAGCATGGCCCTCACCTGCACGTTCAACCGCTGGGGCACGCTGCTGGCGGTGGGCTGCAACGACGGCCGCATCGTCATCTGGGATTTCTTGACCCGCGGCATTGCCAAAATTATCAGCGCACACATCCACCCAGTGTGCTCCCTGTGGTGAGACGTGCGGCACACCCTGTCCTTGCTGCTCTTATTTCTGCAACCACATGATGAAGCACATGGCTTTCCATGAAACTGTTATTCACAGATCATACCGTGCTAGCATTATTATAGCTGAACTTTATCCCGCTAGCGCCGACACATTGGGCTTGTTTGTCCTCATTTCTTGGTAATAAGTATGTGCATTTACCTTAACGAATGCCTCCGTCTGTGGGCGTCCAGCTGGAGTCGAGATGGCCACAAGCTTGTGAGCGCTTCCACGGACAACATCGTGTCCCAGTGGGACGTCCTCACTGGAGACTGTGACCAGAGGTTCCGCTTCCCCTCCCCCATCCTGAAGCTGCAGTGCCACCCCAGAGACATGTGAGTCCTCCATCAGCACCACAGCAGAGGCAGCGTGCTGGACTCCCAGCGTGGCGGACGTGTGCTCAACCGGCCGCTAAACGTGTCTGTGCTTCAGGGACAAGGTCCTGGTGTGTCCCATGAAGTCCGCCCCCGTCTTGCTGACCTTGTCAGACTGCAAACACGTTGTGCTGCCCGTGGACGACGACTCGGACCTGAACGTGGTGGCGGCTTTTGACAGGCGGGGGGAGTACATCTACACCGGCAACGCCAAAGGAAAGGTGAGTCAGGCAGGCAGGCAGTCGCTCAGTCAGTCGGTCGGTCGCTCAGTCAGTCGGTCGCTCAGTCAGTCGGTCGGTTGCTCAGACAGTCGGTCGGTCGCTCAGACAGTCGGTCGCTCAGACAGTCGGTCGGTCGCTCAGACAGTCGGTCGGTCGCTCAGTCAGCCGGTCAGTCGGTCGGTCGGTCGGTCGCTCAGACAGTTGGTCAGTCGCTCAGTCGGTCGCTCAGTCGGTCGCTCAGACAGTCGGTCAGTCGCTCAGTCGGTCGGTCGGTCGCTCAGACAGTCGGTCGGTCGCTCAGACAGTCGGTCAGTCGCTCAGTCGGTCGGTCGGTCGCTCAGACAGTCGGTCAGTCGCTCAGTCAGTCGGTCAGTCGGTTGGTCGGTCGCTCAGACAGTCGGTCGGTCGCTCAGTCAGCCGGTCAGTCGGTCGGTCGGTCGGTCGCTCAGACAGTTGGTCAGTCGCTCAGTCGGTCGCTCAGTCGGTCGCTCAGACAGTCGGTCAGTCGCTCAGTCAGTCGGTCGGTCGCTCAGTCAGTCGGTCGCTCAGTCAGTCGGTCGGTTGCTCAGACAGTCGGTCGGTCGCTCAGACAGTCGGTCGCTCAGACAGTCGGTCGGTCGCTCAGACAGTCGGTCAGTCGCTCAGTCGGTCGGTCGGTCGCTCAGACAGTCGGTCAGTCGCTCAGTCAGTCGGTCAGTCGGTTGGTCGGTCGCTCAGACAGTCGGTCGGTCGCTCAGTCAGCCGGTCAGTCGGTCGGTCGGTCGGTCGCTCAGACAGTTGGTCAGTCGCTCAGTCGGTCGCTCAGTCGGTCGCTCAGACAGTCGGTCGGTCGCTCAGTCAGTCGGTCGGTCGCTCAGACAGTCGGTCAGTCGCTCGGTCGGTTGGTCGCTCAGACAGTCGGTCAGTCGCTCAGTCAGTCGGTCGGTCGCTCAGACAGTCGGTCGGTCGGTCGCTCAGACAGTCGGTCAGTCCGCTCAGTTGGTCGGTCGGTCGCTCAGACAGTCGGTCGGTCGGTCGCTCAGTCAGTCGCTCAGACGGTCGGTCGGTCGCTCAGACAGTCGGTCAGTCGGTCGGTTGCTCAGTCAGTCGGTCAGTCGCACAGTCGGTCGGTCGGTCGCTCAGACAGTCGGTCAGTCGCTCAGTCGGTCGGTCGCTCAGACAGTCGCTCAGACAGTCGCTCAGTCAGTCAGTCGGTCGCTCAGACAGTCGGTCGGTCGGTCGGTTGCTCAGTCAGTCGGTCAGTCGCTCAGTCGGTCGGTCGCTCAGTCAGTCGGTCAGTCGCTCAGTCAGTTGGTCAGTCGCTCAGTCGGTCGGTCGCTCAGACAGTCGGTCGGTCGGTCGCTCAGACAGTCGGTCAGTCGCTCAGTCGGTCGGTCGCTCAGACAGTCGCTCTGACAGTCGCTCAGTCGGTCGGTCGCTCAGACAGTCGCTCAGACAGTCGGTCAGTCGCTCAGTCAGTCAGTCGGTCGCTCAGACAGTCGGTCGGTCGCTCAGACAGTCGGTCGGTCGCTCAGTCGGTCGGTCGCTCAGTCAGTCGGTCGGTCGCTCAGACAGTCGGTCGCTCAGACAGTCGGTCGGTCGCTCAGACAGTCGGTCGCTCAGACAGTCGGTCGGTCGCTCAGTCAGTCACAGAGATGTGTGGGGGCCTTTCTGGGCTTGTGTAGTCTCATAAACTCACGCTGGTGTTTTGGGCGTCCTGTCCCAGCCCTGTGCTGCCTGTTTCAGGGTTATCGAGCCTTGGCACTAGTCCCAGGGGTCAGCGCCTGCTCCTCTCCTGCTCCTCTCCTGCTCCTCTCCCTCAGCATGGCTTAGTTCTGTTGTTCTGCTCCTCCCGGCTCTCTGCTGCAGATCCTGGTGTTGAACACGGACACGCAGGAGCTGGTGGCGTCCTTCAGGGTGACCACGGGCACCAGCAACACCACCGCCATCAAGTCCATCGAGTTTGCTCGCAAAGGAAGGTGAGCGCCGCCGGCTCCGCCCCCAGGCCGCCGGCTCCGCCCCCGCTGACCCTCTGTCCTCCACAGCTGCTTCCTGATCAACACGGCCGACCGCGATCATCAGGGTGTACGACGGCAGGGAGATCCTGACCTGCGGCCGCGACGGCGAGCCCGAACCCATGCAGAAGCTGCAGGACCTGGTCAACAGGTGGGGCATGCGGGCTGCGCGGCTCTGCGGCGCCGGCGCCCGGCCAGCTCTGAGCGGCTGACTCTCCTGGCAGGACTCCCTGGAAGCGCTGCTGCTTCTCGGGCGATGGGGAGTACATCGTGGCCGGCTCGGCCAGGCAGCACGCCCTCTACATCTGGGAGAAGAGCATCGGCAACCTGGTGAAGATCCTGCACGGAACCAGAGGGGAGCTGCTGCTGGACGTGGCGGTAAGGCCACAGCTCCTCCCCCCAGCAGCCTGGGGGTCCTGAGAGCTGCTGCCCACTCTGCCCTCCTCTGCTCAGTGGCATCCTGTGCGACCGATCATCGCCTCCATCTCCAGCGGGGTTGTGTCCATCTGGGCCCAGAACCAAGTGGTGCGTTGGCCTCAGCCGGCTTGCTGGCCCTCTGTCCCGACCCTGTCCCTCCACAGCCTCCGCGGACCTGCACGGAGCGCTGAAGAAGACCTGCCCTTCCCTGACTGGGAGCAAGTGTTCCTGGCAGCCCCTTCTCCCTCCCTCCTTCCTCCTTCCTCCTCCCTCCTCCCTGCACCCTGCTCCCTGCTCCCTGCCTCCTTCCTCCCTGTGCCTGGCGTCCCTCCTTCGTGGGGGGTGGGGGGGGGGGGGGGGGGGGGGGGGGGGGGGGGGGGGGGGGGGGGGGGGGGGGGCGTCTGCTGGGGGCTGGGCGGCGCTGGGCCGTTCCGGCGCGCGGTCGGGGGGGGTGCGGCGGTGTCTGTTTTTTTCGGTTGCGGCCCCGGGCGTGCGGGTGTCGGGTGGTTTGTTTTGTTCTCGTGCCTGGCTGGGGGTTTGTGGGGCGTGTGGGGGGGGTTGTTTTGGGTTCCGGCGTTGTTTGCTCCGGTGTGGTCGTTGTTGTTGTTGCTGTGGTTGTGGTTTTTTCCGTTGCTTTCGTCGTTGTTTTTTGCTGGCTGTTGTGGTTTGTTGGGCGTTGTTCTTGTGGTTGTCTCGTCCGGGGGGGTTGCGGGTTTTGTCCGGGCCGTTGGCGGTCTGCGGGTGGGTGCTGTTTGTGGGGCGGCGGGTGTGCTCTGTTGGTGCGCGGTGCTCGCGGTCGGGGGGCGGTGTTCTCCCTTTTTTGGGCTTGGTGGGGTGTTTTGGTTTGTTGTTCGGTCTGTCTTTTGGTTTTTGTTTTTTTCCACGTTTTTTTTCCATTTTTCCCAAAACCAATTTTTCTTTTTCTTCACCTTTTTTTTTTCCCTTTTTCCGCACCTTTCCTTTCCACATCTTCTTGTCACTTTCAGTTTTTTTTTAATAATACTTCCCTTTCCCTTCATTTTCTTCCCTTTTTCTTTTCACCCCTTCTCCTTCCCTCTTTCTTCTTTCCTCCTCCCTCCTCCCTTCTCCCTGCTCCCTGCTCCCTGCCTCCTTCCTCCCTGCTCCCTCCCTCCCTCCTTCCTCCTCCCTCCTCCCTCCTCCCTCCCTCCTCCCTCCCTCCTCCCTCCTCCCTCCTTCCTCCTCCCTCCTCCCTCCCTCCTCCCTCCTTCCTCCCTCCCTCCCTCCCTCCCTCCCTCCCTCCTCCCTCCTTCCTCCTCCCTCCTCCCTCCCTCCTCTCTCCCTCCTCCTCCCTCCTCTCTCCTCCCTCCTCCCTCCTTCCTCCTCCCCTCCTCCCCACCCTCCTCCCTCCTTCCTCCCTCCCTCCCTCCCTCCCTCCCTCCTCCCTCCCTCCTCCCTCCCTCCTCTCTCCCTCCTCCTCCCTCCTTCCTCCTCCCTCCTCCCTCCCTCCTCCCTCCCTCCTCCCTCCCTCCTCCTCCCTCCTCCCTCCTCCCTCCTTCCTCCTCCCTCCTCCTCCCTGCTCCAGCTGAGAGTGACTCTGTGTCTTCAGGAAAACTGGAGCGCGTTTGCTCCTGACTTCAAGGAGCTGGATGAGAACGTGGAGTACGAGGAGAGAGAGTCGGAGTTTGACATTGAGGATGAGGACAAGAGCGAGCCGGAGCAGACGGGTGGGTTTAGCACGCGTGCCTGCCTGCGGGCGTCTGGCCCGCCTGGGCGTGGTTGTGACGGGCTTTGGTGCTGCTGGTGCAGGTGCGGACGCTGCCGAGGATGAAGAGGTGGACGTCACCACCGTCGACCCCATCGTCGCCTTTTGCAGCAGGTTGTGAAACCTTGAGCGCGCTTCCTTTGGTGAACAGGTCCAGGGGGCTCACGGGCGCCGTCCGGCGCCAGTGGCGTCAGTCCGGCTGGTTCCGCTCACTCACGCGTCCGCTGTGCCCCTGTAGCGACGAGGAGCTGGAGGACAACAGGGCTCTGCTCTACCTGCCCATCGCCCCCGAGGTGGAGGATCCGGAAGAGAACCCGTTCGGCCCCCCGCCCGACGCCTCCGGCCTGAGCGGCGCCGGCGAGGACGCTGGCGCCGGCGCAGACAAGAAGCAGAGGCAGCCTTGCTCCGAGATGGGCCCGGCCAAGAAAAAGGCCCGCACTACCACCATCGAGCTGAAGGGGGTGCCCAGTGACGGTGGGTTGCGGCGGGGCGGGGCGGCGGCACCTGGCTGTGCTCACACACGTGCGGGTGAAGTGACCCTAACCCTTGTGCGCAGAGGTGCACCCCCTACTGGGCGTGAAAGGAGACGGCAAGTCTAAGAAGAAGACTGCGGGTCGGCCCAAAGGCTCGAAAGGTAAAGACAAAGACTTCCCCTTCCGGCCCAAGCCCCACAAGGGCGAGCAGCCCTCTTTGTCTGTGGAGGCCCTCAGTGGCTCTGGCCTAGGAGGAGGAGGAGGAGGGATGAAGGGCAGAGCAGAGGGGGGCCTGTCCACGGGTAAGTTTGCCCCTGCTGCTGCTGAATCTGGGAGCTGTGCTGCCCCTGGCTGTCTCCGAGGCAACCCCACCCCCTCCTCCTTGTGTCCCTTCCACGTGGTGTGACCCCCCCCCGGCCCTCCGGCCGGCCGGTGGAGGGCCGCCTGGGGCAAAGCCACAGTCTGCAGGAATCAGGGGGCCCTGCCTCTGCTTCCAGCCCCTGGTTCGGCGGCGTGTCTCTGTCGCCCTCTGCCGGCCTGGCACCGGAACTGCAGCCCCACCAGGGGCCGAGCGGGGCCCAGCGGGTACTGCCAGCTATTGAGGCCTTGTGTAGGCAACAGCTGTTGGAAACTGGTGAAATGCCAACAGGTGCTAACTGCGACACCCCCCAGCCGTCCTGCTAGTGGGCTGGCGGTGCCACATGAGAGGCGCCTGGACGTGGACTCCTTTTTTCCTCCAGACTGTGGCTGTGATGCTCCACTCTGCTAAATCCACCCTCACCTCCCTTTTGCATGTGTACTGATGGGTGCAGCCTGATTACCGGCTAGCTGACGCTCATGTTGCTGCTTGGCCTCTCTCCCTCTCTCTCTCCCTCTCTCTCCCCGTGGACTTGTCATGTGACCTGTATGTGCGTGTGTACACTTGTCCCTGCTTCTACGTGTCGGGTTCTTTACACGGGTAGCAACCGTCTTGATGAAAGGCAGATGAGATCAGGCCCAGACCAGCCTCCCTCCTTGGCTGTGCTGTAATCACCTTGAGGTGATGGAATGTAGAAAGTGGAAGCCAGG
>CAAE01012401.1:5990-16445 GCA_000180735.1 Tetraodon nigroviridis
TGCAAAGATTATAAATACAGTTCAGAATATTCACAGTATAAGCTACCTAAGTATGAAACCTATTCACAGTAGAATCCTATCTAAGCGTAAAATCTAGTATAAAATCCTATATACAGTAGGCATGGGATGTACAGCGATGAGGAGGAAGAAAAAAATCTCAAAACCATGACACTCCCTCTCTCTTTTTATTTGATCGATTTAGAATTAACAATTATTATGATAAACTGTGAGGTCATGAGGAAGTTCTAATGTTTTGTGTGTTTTTTTGTGTTTGTTTAGTTTTATCTTTATTTGTTTTATATGTTAGCTTAACATGAAAAGTTGCAACATTGTGTTGATCCTGTGGAAAATTAAAATTCCTTCCTTATTTAAAAATATAGAACTGGAAATAATTACATTCTATTAATGTAACTGATGAAAAAGGCAAAGACAACCCATCAACAAAATCTGTTCAGTAGGACCAACAAATAATCACCAAAGATTCAAACTAAATTCCAGAGATCCAAGAGCAGACTTTGTATTCATCTGGACTTGGTTCAGTTTATCTTAAGTTACGTTACGTTAAGTTTTTCATCAGTTCACTGATGAAGCCTTTTGGATAGAAGGTGAAATGTTTCCAAAAGAAAACTTGAACAAGTCCAGATGAACACAAAGTCTACTCTTGGATTACTATGACCTGGATGACTGAGAACCTACACAGATAAATTCTAGAGAGAATTCCTGACACGCACAAATACAATGATCATTGTTGTTATCTTGTAATAAAAGGGTTAAAGTTCTTGCTGCCTGTTTATGGCACGCCTGTCTTCAGCACTAGATGTGTGTTTTTATGCTGATAGCTGCTCCAGCCTCACAGCTAAAGAGGAAGGAAAGAGAACGGCACACCCTGGTGTTTGTGGGTGTAGGTGCTCCTGTCCACCAGAAGGGGCAGTGATGCGCCCACACTGACTTTCAGCACCACCACTGTGGACTGACGGCTGCACGAGGGCAGCAGCGACTTTAGGTCCTCCAGCATTAAAAAAAAAAAAAAAAAAAATCTTTAGATCAAGGGTGTCAAACTCATTCCACAAAGGGCCGTGTGGCTGCAGGTTTTTGTTCCAACCACGCAACAGCACACCAGACTGAAGTCATTTAATCAACTGAGCTAAGTCTTCAGACAGCTGATTGGTTGAATTTCCTTTGTGGAATCAGTTTGACACCTGTGCTTTTGTTACGTCCCAGCCTAGGGGTGCTGAGACGCAGCATAAAAGAGAGAAGATCTGAACAAACTTTGCCTTTTCCAACACAAAGCGCTCCACTCCGGACGAAAGTTTACGTAAATTTAATGTAGAACAAAAGAAGGCCTGCAACCCAGGTAGGATCAGTGATAACAAAACAAAAAGGAGCAAATTAAACAGTGCGCAGAGTATATTTACAGTGCTCAAAACTCCACACAATCAACAACCCAATGAACCAGTGCCTAATAAAATTACAGTGCCAAAGATTCCCAACGATACGACTAAATTTAACAATCATAAGTAAGACAAAGTTTGCTCTCAAAAATACACCAAAACTATCCATATGCTGTCAAGCCGAGTTCTCTCGATAGTGGCAGGCCGGGGCCTTAAATCTCCCGCGTTCTCCTCGTGGCACCTCCCCATTGGCTGCTCATCGGAAGGGCTGGACTGCCAAAGCTGCTCCAAAAATGAAGAGCAGTCACTCCGTCCAAGGACCCTACAAAACACAACACACCAACCAAACACAATATACGGCCATGGCCGTAACAGCTTTAGATGCATGACTAGATACTAATAACTTCCAGGAAATGGTAATGTGAAAGAAAAAGAATAAAACAAAGATTTTATCTCAGCTTGAGCATAGAAATCTTTCTATGTCTTCCCAACTATCAGAACGAACACTGAACCAATCTTCACATCAGTGGTCCCCAAACTATGGCCCGCGGGCCGGATATGGCCCGCCTCCACATTTGGTCCGGCCCCCTGATCAATACCAGAGAGCATTTTGATTTTTTTTTTTCACATATTGATACATTTGTATTTGATAATAAATTTGGACTTTTGCAATAAAATCTTCCTTAGTTATGAACTATTTTCATTATAACCTATTAGTTAGTAACTATTTCATATAACGTGATATTCTGTTCCACCCTTCTGCAGCTGTGCCCTTATCTGGCAACCCCTAGAAAAAAAATCCTAAGCCCGCCGCTCTCAAAGAGAGAACGGAATAATGGCGAAAAGGTTGGGTAAGAGAAAAATTGATTCAGAATGCAGGGACAAACGATGGTTTTTTTTTGTTCAATGCAAAGAAAAGGCTGTCTGTCTCATCTGTCAAGAGGCGGTGGCGGTATTCAAAGAATACAATCTGCGGCGACATTATGAATCCCGTCACAAGACAAGTATGATAGCTTGCAAGGCCAAATGCGAGCAGGCAAACTGTCAAAGCTAAAAAGTGGACTGTTAGCTCCGCAAAATACATTTGTACGCCAAGCTCAGCTGTTCGGGCTAGCTTTCGGGTCGCTCAACTGATAGCAAGCAGCGGTAAACTTTCACTGATGGAGAGTTTGTCAAGACATGCATGAACGCTGTCGCGGAGGAGCTGTGTCCCGAGAAGAAAGATGTCTTTAATGCCGTGAGTCTATCAGCAAGTACAATCACCAGACGCATTGAAGAAATCGGCGGTAATGTATATGCCCAGCTGCAGCAGAAGACCAAAGAATGAGAATTTTTTTCATTAGCCCACGTGGGCAACGACAGAGACACTTGGAGAGGGGTGATTGGGAGGAACAGCCTCCCTGATCTGAACCCGAGCGGTGTTCTGTTATTGGACTTCTGTGCTAGTCACAGCTTGTCCATAACCAATACCATGTTCGAGCACAAGGGGGCACATCGGTGCACGTGGCACCAGGACTCCCTAGGTCGGAGGTCGATGATCAACGTTGTTGTCATGTCATCTGACCTCCGGCCGTGTGTTTTGGACACTCGGGTGAAGAGAGGGGCAGAGCTGTCAACTGATCACCACCTGGTAGTGAGCTGGGTCCGCTGGCAGAGGAGGACGCCGGAAAGACCTGGCAGGCCCAGGCGTATCGTGAGGGTCTGCTGGGAACGTCTGGCGGAACCCTCTGTCAGTGCGGCCTTCAACTCACACCTCCGGGAGAGCTTCTTCCAGATTCCGGGGGAGTCTGGGGACATGAAGCCCGAGTGGGCTTCATTCTAGGCCTCCATTGTCAATGCGGCCGTTCGTAGCTGTGGCTGTAAGGTCGGCGGTGCCTGTCGCGGCGGCAATCCCCGAACCCGGTGGTGGACACTGGAAGTAAGAGATGCCGTCAAGCTGAAGAAGGAGTCCTACCGGGCCTTGCTGGCTCGGGGGACTCCCGAGGCAGCTGACGGGTACCGTCGAGCCAAGCGTGCTGCAGTTCGGGCGGTTGCAGAGGCAAAGACTTGGGTCTGGGAGGAATTCGGGGAGGCTATGGAGGAGGACTATCGGACAGCCCCAAGGAAATTCTGGCAAACCGTCCGGCGCCTCGGGGGGGGAAGCGGTGCCCCAGCAGCACTGTTTACAGTGCGGTGGGGAGAGCTGCTGACCTCGACTGGGGATGTTGTCGGACGGTGGAAGGAATACTTTGGGGACCTCCTCAATCCCACCGTCATGTCCCCCGAAGAGGAGGCCGAGGCTGAAGACCCAGAGGCGGACTCATTCATCACCCTGGCCGAAGTCACTGAGGTGGTCGGAAAGCTCCTTGGTGGCAAGGCTCCGGGGGTGGATGAGATCCGTCCTGAGTACCTTAAGTCCCTAGGTGTTGCGGGGCTGTCTTGGTTGACACGCCTCTGCAACATCGCGTGGCGGTCGGGAACAGTACTTCTGGACTGGCAGACCGGGGTGGTGATCCCTCTGTATAAAAAGGGGGGATCGGAGGGTGTGTTCCAACTACAGGGGAATCACACTCCTCAGCCTCCCCGGTAAAGTCTATGCCAAGTTACTGGTGAGGAGAGTTCGGCCGATAGTCGAACCTCGGATTCAAGAGAAGCAGTGTGGTTTTCGGCCCGGTCGTGGAACACTGGACCAGCTCTACACCCTCCATCGGGTGCTCGAGGGTGCATGGGAGTTTGCCCAACCAGTCCACATGTGTTTTGTGGACTTGGAGAAGGCATTCGATCCGTGTCCCTCGTGGTGCCCTGTGGGGGGTGCTTCGGGAGTATGGGGTTCGGGGCCCTCTGCTAAGGGCTGTCCGGTCCCTGTATAACCGGAGCAGGAGCTGTGTTCGCATTGCCGGCAATAAGTCAGACCTGTTCCCGGTGCATGTTGGACTCCGCCAGGGCTGCCCTTTGTCACCGGTTCTGTTCATTGTATTTATGGACAGAATTTCTAGGCGCAGCCAGGGGCTGGAGGGGGTCCGGTTTGGGAACCACAGGATTTCATCGCTGCTTTTTGCGGATGATGTTGTCCTGTTGGCTTAATCGAACCAGGACCTGCAGCGTGCACTGGGGCGGTTTGCAGCCGAGTGTGAAGCGGCTGGAATGAGAATCAGCTGCTCCAAATCCAAGGCCATGGTTCTCGACCAGAAAAAGGTGGATTGCCCTCTCCGGGGTGGGTGGGGAGTCCTTGCCTCAGGTGGAGGAGTTCAAGTATCTCAGGGTCTTGTTCACGAGTGGGGGGAGGATGGAGCGCGAGATTGACAGGCGGATCGGCGTGGCGTCGGCAGTGATGCAGTCGCTGCACCGGTCTGTTGTGGTGAAGAGGGAGCTGAGCCGAAAGGCGAAGCTCTCAATTTACCGGTCAATCTACGTTCCTACCCTCACCTATGGTCATGAGCTTTGGGCCATGACCAAAAGGACAAGATCGCGGATACAAGCGGCCAAAATCAGTTTCCTCCGTAGGGTGGCCGGGCGCTCCCTTAGAGATAGGGTGAGGAGCTCGGTCACACAGGAGGAGCTCGGAGTAGAGTGGCTACTCCTCCACGTCGAGCTGAGGTGGCTCGGGCATCTGGTCCGGATGCCTCCTGGACGCCTCCCTCGGGAGGTGCTCCGGGCATGTCCCACCGGTAGGAGGCCCCGGGGAAGACCCAGGACACGCTGGTCTCTCGGCTGGCCTGGGAACGCCTCGGGATCCGTCCGGAGGAGCTGGAGGAAGTGGCTGGGGTGAAGGAAGCTTGGGAGCCCCTGCTTAGACTGCTCCCCCCGTGACCCGGCTCCAGGTAAAGCGGTAGATGATGGATGGATGGATGGATATGATAAACTGTGAGGTCATGAGGAAGTTCTAATGTTTTGTGTGGTTTTTTTGTGTTTGTTTAGTTTTATCTTTATTTGTTTGTTTGTTTGTTTGTTTGCATTTTACATTTCTTCTTATTCTATTGTTTCCTTATTGTTCTACTTGTTTTAGGAGGGGACCAGTACAACATAGCAGGCAGAGCCAATCGTGATAAGTCCACCACCAAATCTTTTTCTCTCCAGCAGGATTTTTTTTTGCTGGTTGATGTTTCAGAAAACCCAGTCCTAAGAGCTCCGTGACGCAGACCTTTTGGAAAATGTCAAAAAAGTCAGCTGCTGCCTAAGCAGGAATTAGAGAGTTACTGGAATCACCTGACAGAGTCAGCTCTCCAAACCGGTTTGTTCAGTCTCTTCCTGTAACTGTTTGTGCTACCTCCTCCCCTCCAGGACACCATTGCATAAAACGCTGTTACGGCGACTCTGGGCCTCCTAGTCCAGATCGTCAGTGTTGTGAGACCAGTCGTTTCTTGTTGAGGTGAACACCAGCTATTTAGGTGTCCACCATCTCAGTGTCTGAACCCTGGATGTCCACCATGTGTGTGTGGTGTGGATGTTCTGCAGAGGTGTATGGCCAGCTCTTTTGTCTTAGTGGTGTTATGGAGGAGGTGGTTCTCCTCACACCATTCCACAAAGTCAGCGGTGACTCCTCTGTTCTCCTTCTTGTTCCGCTCTGACACGCAGCCAATGATGGCGGTGTTGTTGAAGAACTTCTGGAGGTGCCACCTTTCAGAGTTGTGGCTAAAGTCCAATGTGTCCAGTGAAAACAGAAACGGTGAGAACAGGCAGATGATCTCGTCTTCCAGGTCAATACATGAACACAAAATATACAAGCCCTTGTAGCTTTTGTTGTCTTTTGTGCCTCCATGTTGTTTTATGCAGCACCAAGTCCTGGAGAAATGTTGTTTTGTTTTCAAGATGTAATGTACCAGTGAAGTCTGGCACCACATTTTCCCATGAGGGAAACCAAACTTCCTCTTCTTGTTTCGTAAATCAATATGTCCACACCTTTATTTAACACGCCGGTTTCAACTGAGATACCATCTCTTTTCATGTTTCTTTCCCGAACGCATAGTCCTGAATTAAAAATAGACAAAGTAAAACTCAACACCCATCTTCGTCGCGAGGTGGCGTCCTTCCTGCAATCTGTCCAACGTTGTTTCAAAGAGCGGCTGCGGCAACTTTAAATGTGACATGTGACAAATGTCACATTAAAATGTGAGTGTTCTCTTACCTTTGGACAGATGGATAACTATTTTCTGATTTTGCAGGAGTTTAGAAATGGCGGTTGATTTTTTTTTTTCTTTCTCAACACGTAAAAACAAGAAAGAAAATCCATTTACAATCTACGTAATTGCATTTACAAGACCTTCTCAATTTTAGCGTTTTTCCTTTTAGTTCATGTGTTTCTGTAAACCTGTTAAATGTCTGACCTGCTAAAGAAATCAGCTTCTATATAAAACACAGTTTTTTCTCCGTTTGTTTATTCTTGCTGGGTTTCGGTTGCACAACAACTTCATTTCGACCAGAGGTTTTCTTTTTTCTCACTTAAAAAATATAGTAAAAATATATGCTTGTGGCTTGAATTGAACCTGTTGTGCAACAGAAATTCAGCACAACAGCTTCAGTCTGTGCTCCAAGTGTGTATTTTCAGGCGATAATGATGGTTAAAGTGATAAAGATCCGATGAAATGGCTGCAGGGAAACTGCAGGAAAGTGAAAACCACTGCAGGTTTTTATCACAGGAAAGTTTAGCATTTCAGTTTTTATTATTATTGTTCATATTCATAGTCTAAAGAATCAAAGAAAGGATTCTGATGAAATAGTTTTTAGTTCACTGGTTTTGATTGTTTTAGATAACAATCTCCTTGCTGGGTCTTGCCCAGATGGACGTGAGCTATGCAAGGATGAGTGGGTGAAAGAATGAGAGGGGGAGCTGTAAAAGCTGCTGCTGGAAGATAGAGATAAGAGTCTTTATCATCAGGAAGTTTGAAGCTTTGCACCCACCAGGATTCTTTCCGGATCTCTGGATATTTAACAGAGACGCTGCAGACGTCAAGAATGATTTTAAAAATATTTCAAGTAATGTTACTTTTTGACCACGCGGGGGCAGTGCAGCAGCAAAAGACAGCACTGACGTTATACAGCACCTGTACATAGATTACATATCTGGATATGCACATGAATCTTGGTTAGTATGTAAATGTATCATCTTGTACCATCGCTAAATGTACCATCTTTAAGGACATTAAAAAAGCTCCAATGAGCCCTGAGCAGAGGAAAAAACTACAAAAGCCTCATAAGCCCCTCCTACATCTTTTCTGATTTCCCTCCAAATGATAAAATACACACCCATGTTTCTCCACTTTTAAAAAACCACGAATACCTGTGCTCTTCAGTCAGGACTGGAGCAGGGTTGAGTCAGGGGCTTCACTGCAAGGCGGGTGAGTCTTTTCGTTGCCGCGTGATGTTTTCTGCGTTCCTGAGGTCATCTGATGGGACGGATTCAATGCAGGACTGTGTGGACAAATCATATTCATGGAAGACTAATTCTAGTCTGATTAAAAGCATCACTTCACCTATTCAACGGTTCTGAGCCAGCTACCCTCCGATCCCAGCTAGAGACACGGGAACGGGCCTGCAGAAGCCTCCCAAAGGCGTCAACAGACACAGATTCCACATTTATCTTTCATTTTACCATCCTTGTGTTATCCTTAAACTACTTGTATTTGTTGCTTTCAGTATTCTGCATTTCAATTGTTCATACCTTTCTTTCTACCGAACGTCAAGGGTCACGGCAACCGGTCGACGGTTAAAGTGGCCTACAGATTTATCGCTCTGAATGCATCTCACACCAGCTCCACCGTAGGATCATCACTCTATATTTTCCTGTTACAGATATTTGTGTCAGTATTGAACAGAATCCTGGTGTGGAGTCACTTCTCTTTTCCTATTTTCAGGCCTTTTGCTGGTGGAAGCTCTTTGCACTGTGCTTTCTTTTGAAGGAAAAGCAGAAGGTCTGCAGTTTTGTCCCACTGCCAGGTAAAAGACACTCTGACTCCGTCTTTGCCAATTATCGTTGGTAAGTGAAACATTTTTTTGAGCCCCCACCCACTCCGTCTCTGTCTCCCCCTCTCCACCCCTCCAGCCAGGCGTTCCTGAGGCGTTCTCTTATCTCAGCACCAATTGTTTGGTCAGGTCGTTGGGGACAGGAGAGGACACCGTTCAGTACTGGAAGGATGTAAAGGAAATGTAGACACTGATAGTCTCACTGTGGGACAAAGCTGCTCTGTTTTATTTACATGAATATGAGTGGATTAACATGTATCCAAGGTAAAACCAGGACCCTGGACCTCCACTGTGGCTCCACCTGAGCATTTGGGAGCGAAGTTTTGAAAACAACTGTGATGTACGAGAACGATCATAGTTCAATCTTTAATTTATTTTTATTAAAAGCACAGTCGACCCATGTCATCACCTAATGTAGAGGTGGGCAAACTAAGGCGCAGGGGCCACATGTGGCCCAATGAGCTATTTCATCCGGCCCACAGAGCCTTCACAACAATTTCTCTAAACGCCAAATGAAGAGGGTTGTCAACTTGATTGGTTAGAAAAAAGTTCACCCCTCCCCCTTCAGCTAGCATGCTAACATGTCCTCTCAAGAAGGTGGGACCAAACATCATTTGGAGCTTTGTCATCCATCTCTAGTTGGACAAATTTACAGGCTCTTCAAACTGTTTTCTCAGTCAACCGTCCATTAAGCAGGATTTTTAGCTAACCTCTGACCCTTATCCTGAGCTAACTGAATCTAATGGAGCACACTAAAAGCTCAGCTGAGTGAGTCGGGGCCACATTGTCAACATGTCCTGAAACTTTATCAGTGTAATTTACATATCAACTTTTTAAAGGCCCTGATGGGGGCTCGTGGAAGCACATGCTGTTCCAGGCCTTGAATGACCAGAATCCCAGGAACAGAGGTGAAAGGAGCAGCGGCCAAGGACGGAACTTTGACAGCTCCTTCAGGGACAGAGAGGTCAAAGGCTCCGACCCATCAGAGTTCAACAGACATCAGGCTTTGGGCTGGGAGGAGACGATCGTCCCCAATCAGTGGTTTTCATCTCATTCATACGAGGAGGCAGCAGACGAAAACAGATCTGCAGGCTGAATTACATGACTGTAGACATCTACACCAGGTTAGCGTACGTGATTCAACGGAGAGATAAGTCCTCCATCTTTGGGACTGAAGAAAGTTACTCAGATTAAACAGGACCAGTTGCTCAGGCTGAGTGAACGCAGACGTAGATGTTCTTGTGCTCCTCCCAGTAGTGCAGCTCTTCCGAGAAGCTCCAGGAGCAGGCCAGATCTTTGCTGGTTTTGACCGTGTGGACCACACAGTCACCTGGGAGCTTCTCAAACAGGAGCTCAGCTAAACCGACTGCTGATAATTTCTTCTGGTTCTGGATGAGCTGCTGGATCTGCTCCTTATCCAGAGGCTCAGGTGAGGAGCTGTAGGATATCCAGATGTTCAGCTTCTCATCTGAGGAAGGAACCTGGAAGCGGCTCTTCCCTGTGGAGCAATGGTAGTCCTTCTTGTTGAGACTAAACAGGCCCGATGGGGTCCTGAAGACACGCACAGACCAGCTCACCCAATCATACTTGTTCTTCAACTTTTCCAGGAGGGCATCAGCCAGCTGTTGGTTGGTGCAGACCGATTTGTCCCTGACAATCTTTCGGGAATCCTCTTCAGCTTGTTTGGGGAAGCTGACGATGCAGTCTTCAATGACAGCGTTCATCTTCTCCTGTACCACCTTCATCTTCTCCCCCCATTCTTTTAGAAGAGCCTCCTCTTCACCATAACCTACCAGAGCAGCATGACCCAGAAGTGCGATAAGGCCGATACAGAAAAGCTTCTTCAGCATCGCACAGAATTCCTCCACCGGCCGGCGGCTCTTCTCCTCATAGTTCAGGGTGATCTCCAGCACCGACTCTCCAGAGAAGTTATCTCCAGTCACAGAGTTATAAAGGCTGTGCAGATTTTTGTCACCATTACTTTTGGTAAAGTGCTCCAGGAAAACCTTCTTCTTGACCTCCCGGAACTTGGGTTTGGCATTGAGGATGTCCATGTATTTCCTGAACTGGTTTCCGATGTTCTCCTCCACTGGGAAATACACAGCATTCAATCCGCTCTTCTTGA
>CAAE01012405.1:5543-17136 GCA_000180735.1 Tetraodon nigroviridis
CCAAACGCAAGTGATTTTGTCAAAATCAGCGTTTTCTCGCTGAGAAAAGCTCACTTTTGATAAAATGTAATCAAGCACACATTCTGATTTTGTCAAAATCAGTGTTTTCTCGGCGAGAAAAGCTCACTTTTGACAAAATGTAATGCAGCACACATTCTGATTTTTTCAAAATCAGCGTTTTCTCGGCGAGAAAAGCTCACTTTTGACAAAATGTAATGCAGCACACAGATTTCCAGTGTTTTCAGTTTTTGACCCTGCGTTTGGTTCAGAATGATGGATTTTGTCAAAATCAGTATTTTCTCAGCAAGAAAAGCTCACTTTTGACAAAATGTAATGCCGCACACAGATTTCCAGTGTTTTCAGTTTTGGACCCTGCGTTTGGTTCTGAATGATGGATTTTGTCAAAATCAGTATTTTCTCACCATGGTGGTTCTGGGAATTGGAGTGCGGTGGGTTGACCCTGTGGTGTGTGAGCGTGTGTATCGGCTGTTGGACAGATAAGCGGTGCCATAAAATGCAGTGGGTGTGGGTCCTGGAACTAACATTAACTTCCTTTTCTGCTCCAGCTTTCCTTAGTTGTCTCTTTGCCCTGCCTTGCCTCTTATTTACGCATTCTTTTGTTGCATTGCTTCCTTTAGTTGTTTCCCCCGTGTTGCTGTTCTCGTTAGCACTAGCCTTCCTTCCTGCTCCCTGCTTCTGCTGGTCTTTTAGTGTGTGATCGTGTGGTTTGAGTGTGTCCCGACGGTGGTTGCGGTGGTGGAACGATAGCTGTGACAGTGTGTTTGAGGGTCTGTCTGCCCTGGTTTTTGTGCAATGCGTTTTTTTTGGTTTGTTTTGTGTCATTTCCTTTGGCGACAGTTGCCTTCACATGACTTAAGGCTATTTGTTTTCCTGCTTACTAACCTCTCATTGGGCATTACTCTTCTTTTACTAACTTGCTGGTTGTGGTGTTTTAATTAACCAATCGTTTTCTAAGTTATTAAAGTTGATTTGTCGTTGTGAACTAAATAATAAATAAAATCTCCCTTTTCTTTTGCCTACTGGGTGCCTGTATTCATTTGTAGACGTACTTGCGCATAGGTGCGTTGGGGAACCCGACCAGAGGAGTTCTGGGTAAAAAGACTCTTTAGTGAAAGTCCTAAGTGACGTTGTCGGTTGTAGGCCTCTGTACTGGCCACTCGAAAATTATCGTTTCATGCCACAAGTGTTTTCAGTGTTGGCCCCTGCGTTTGGTTCAGAATGATGGATTTTGTCAAAATCAGTGTTTTCTCGGCCAGAAAAGCTCACTTTTGACGAAATGTAATGACTCGCAAGCCTGTTCTCATTGTGCGTCAATGCCTGAGAAGATTTTGGAAAGGAAATTGAGAGTAGCAGTTGTGAACAGCCAGGACCCCTGCCTGTCGACACCTGCCCCTCAGCCCGACGTCCATCAGGCGCGAGCCTCTACGAGCTGGGCGGACATGATGGACGCTGACTCCCCAGTTATGCCCCCACTATTTGACGAACTAGCACGGGGGGGAACAAGGGGGCGAGGACGCAGAGGGCGATGCTAACTCTTACTTCCTCGACATGGTGGAGATGGAGGAAGAGGAGGACGACTCCACTTTTCCTCCCCAGCAGTCTAGACCATCTGGTTCTGCTGATGTTGCTCCACCAGCAGACAGTGACTTTTATGAGGTCTGCAAGAGAGCTACAGCCAAGCTGGGAATCCCGTGGCCAGCATCCCAGGGTGCTGAGTGATTAGAGCAGGACCTTTATGACGGGAAAAAACTTCCGCCAACCCAGCCTGCACCGAAGCAACTGCTGCCAGCTGTACCTGCTTGCGTTAAGGAGATGGGTCATTTCTGGCCCAGTCCTTTTAAGAGCAAGCTTCCTACCAAGGGCTGTTCAAAACTGGAGGTCCAGGGGATGAAGGAGCTAGGGTTGGCCGAACCCCCAGCTGTGGAGCCTTCAGTGGCTTACCATCTCCATCCCAACCGCAGGTCAGTCTCTGCATATTCCAGTATTTCTCTCCCCAGTAAGTCGGATCGCCTCACTGCATCGATTTACCAGAGGATATACAAGTATGCTGCACAGTCTGTGTGCTCTCAATGTGGTCACACTGCTGTCAATGTACCAGGCTGAGATACTGGAGGAAATGGGCCATCAGTTAGACTTTCAGACTCCCAACCCACTTCTCTGGGATGAGATCTGCGTGGTCAACGATCTGCTTCTGCGCTCCTCCAGAGGTGCAGTGCAGGGATGTGGACGTGTCATGGGACTGGCAGTTTCAGGTGAGAGAGCATTATGGCTGAACTTGTCTGGTCTGTCTGACACTCAGAAGGCTGAGGTCATGGATGCGGCTTATGACCCCACCAAAGGTCTTTTTGGCCCAGCCCTGGAGAAGATGCGGGAGACATCCTCTTGCAGGGAGCAGGAGGGTGAAGCTTTTGACCTCTGCTTACCTCGCAGGGCTCAGTCACGACCACCCCCAGCCTCCCCCCTACTGAGCTTTGCCGCGGCAAGCAGGGAGTGCAAGACAGAACAGCCACAGGGCTCCGAAGCACGGACCTGCTCAGCAGACGGGTCCCCAGGCCAGGACGGAGAACCCAAGGCAGTGGGGTAAACATTCCTTTGCAGCAGTGGCTGCAAGGAATAAACCATCTTCCCACCCCGGAGATGGGAAGAAGAAGCATGCAACCTAACACAGTCTTCACGGTCCTTCCCTCCTCCCGTAAAGAGGAGGAGAGAGGAGTTCAGCCCCACGGTTCACGAGATGGAGGTCCTGGAGGTTCCAGGTTCACTGGGAGCCCTCCCCCAGTCTTCCTCCCTGCAGTTTGGGACAGGGGAGACTCTGGACCACTGTTTCCCAGGCTTGCTGTACATGTCACCGGGCACTGCACTGTTGTGCCCAGTGCCTGGAGGTTGTTTCAAGGGGGACACATGAGTAAAGTTTGCTTTTCTGCATCCAGACGAGGTGTCGAGGGCAGAATGCACCCCCAGAATAAAACACAAAAGTGTAATAAAGAAATGGCAAAAGAAACGTTGCAGTGGTCAACTGTTCCCAGAAGAGGGCGCCAAAACCTCTCCGGTGAGTGGCAGGTCACCTGCGCGAAGAGATGTCGTCATCAGAGGGCGACGCAATGGGCCCGCTGGCCGCGCGGGTCGACCAGTGGCGCGCATGCGCAGTTCACCCGTGGGACGGCGGTCAATGGCTACAAACTGCAACTGTCAGTAGAACCACCGTCATTCAACGGCGTGTTGTGTTTGTCCGTGCAGACGGACCGTCGGCACGGATCCTGGAGGAGGAGATTGTGACGTTATTGAACAAACGCGCAATCAGACGGGTCCCGGACGAGGAGGTGCGTCAAGGCTTTTATTCAAAGTACTTCCTCATCCCAGAAGAAGGGGGGCTCGTCTCTTCAGACCAATCCTCGACCTCCGAGTTTTGAACAAGCGTTTAAGGAAATATACATTCAGGATGTTGACACAAAAAGTACTTTGCAGTTCGATTCGTCCAAACGACTGGTTTGTGACGATCGACCTTGCCGATGCATATTTCCACATCGCCATTTACCCGGCGCACAGGAAATTCCTCAGGTTTGCTTTATCAAGGAGCAGCCTACGAGTTCCGGAGAATCCCGTTCGGGCTGTCGCTAGCTCCGCGGGTATTCAGCAAGTGTGTGGAAGCAGCACTGTTTCCGCTGAGAAACAGCGGCATCAGGATTTTCTCATACATAGACGACTACCTCACGGGAGCAGGTGATCAACGATTCCGTGACAGTGTTACGTCACCTCAGGAATTTGGGTTTCACTATAAAGGAGACGAAGAGTCGATTGGAGCCGTCACAGTACACGGATTACTTGGCGCTCACTCTGAACTCCCTTTCGTATCGCGTCAGGCTGTCAACAGACATTGTCTCGCGCTGTTTCAGCTCGGGAAAATGGTGACGTTCAGACTGTGCCTCCGTCTTCTCGGACTCATGGCGTCCGTGATATCGGTGGTACGGTTGGGTCTGCTCATGATGAGATATTTTCAGCGCTGGGTGGCGTCGCTGCGTCTCTGTTCCCGGAAACACTTGAGCTGCAGAGTGAGTGACGGCTCGGTGCATGGTGGCTCTCCGACCATGGAGGGACCCAGCTGCACTGACAGCAGGTGTGCCACTAGGGGGCAGCGTCGTCCGGGTGACTGTGACGACGGACGCTTCTCTGGGGATGGGGCACAACGCTGTTGGGCAGGACGGCCAACGGCGTCTGGTCCCAGCAGATGGCGCAGTTTCACATAAACGTGCTAGAAATGCAGGCGGTGTTGCTGGCACTCAGACACTTCCTACCTTACCTGTACGGTCGTCATGTGCTGGTAAAGACAGACAACTCCTCGATGGTGGCTTACATCAACCGTCAGGGGGGTACCCGCTCTCGGCAGCTGCACGAGTTGGCTCGGCGGCTGGTGCTGTGGAGCAGCTCTCGGCTCCTGTCTCTCCGAGCGACCCATATAGCGGGTGTTCTGAACAGGGGGGCCGAACTGTTGTCCAGGGGCAATCTGTTGTACGGCAAGTGGTGCCTCTATCCACAGGTGATACGGCCAGGCTGCCGTAGATCTCTTCACCTCGCAGGAAAATGCTCACTGCCCACTGTTCTTCTCCCTGGCAGAGGTGAGCGCTCCTCTAGAGGTAGATGCTCTGGCTCACCCGTGGCCAGACGTTCTGCTGTACGCCTTCCCACCTCTCAGTCTGATTTCTCCAACTCTGGCCAGAATGAGAGAACAAGGGCTGTCGCTGATTCTGGTGGCACCTCGGTGGCCATTCAAACACTGGATAGCAGAAATAGTTCAGCTTCTGATAGCCGAACCATGGCCGCTCCCTTGTCACATGGATCTTCTTTCCCAGGCACGGGGAGAGATTTTCCATCCTCATCCGTCTGTCCCTTTGGGCCTGGCCGGTGAGAGGGGGAACCTGAGCGCAGCAGGGCTGCCCCCGGAGGTTATGGACACTATTCAGAATGCCAGGGCCTCTTCTACCCGCACACTTTATGGGAGTAAGTGGCGTATTTTTGAGGTATGGTGCCACAACAGGGCGACCATTCCTTTTCTTTGCTCGGTGGTGGACATTCTGTGTTTTCTACAGAGCTTGGTGGAGAAGGGGAAGGCTTTCTCCACAATCAAAGTTTATTTGGCGGCGTATTTCTGCGTGTCATGTGGGCTTTGGTGACAAGTCGGCGGGAAAACACCCTCCAAAGGGTTACTGGCAGGTTCCCCTAACCCCGCGTGCTTCAGAAATTTTGGCCTTCGTGACTCCTGACAGTTTCCTGCAGTACACGGTGATGCCCTTTGGTCTCAGAAATGCTCCAGCCACATTTCAGCGACTGATGCATAAAGTTTTAAGTGGTGTGAGAAAATGTGAAGTTTACCTAGATGATATTGTAGCATACTCGGAAACGTGGACTGAGCAGTTAGCGACATTGAGGGAGATATTTGGTAGGTTACGACAGGCTTCCCTCACGTTGAATCTGGCCAAATGTGAATTCGGTTGTGCGACGGTGAGCTACTAGGGAAAACAGGTTGGGCAGGGACAGGTGCGAGCACTCACAGACAGTCCAGGCCATCTTAGACTTTCCCGTGCCCCAGACCCGACGTGAACTCCGCCATTTCTTGGGGATGGCGGGATATTATCGGGGATTTTGTAAAAAAATTTCGGACGTTGTAGCTCCCCTTACAAGCTTGACCAGCACTTCCCGACCATTTGAATGGTCCCCATTCTGCATGACTGCATTTCAGGCAGCCAAAGCTGTTTTATGCAGTACTCCTGTGTTGGCCGCACCCAACTTTGAGTGCCCCTTCAAGCTGGAGGTGGATGCAAGCACAAGTGGGGCGGGGGCAGTCCTGCTCCAGGAGGACGAGCGTGGCATCGATCACCCCATCTGTTATTTCTCAAAGAAATTTAACAAACACCAGATACAATATAGTACGGTAGAAAAGGAGACACTCGCTCTGCTGTTAGCCTTGCAGCACTTTGAAGTCTATGTGGGTTCCACCCCTTTACCAGTCATGCGGATCACAACCCCCTAGTCTTCCTGGCCCAGATGAGGAATGGAAACCAGAGACTAATGAGGTGGAAGCTGCCATGACTCACGGACGTGACAATGATAGCTGCGACAGAACGTGTGGGTCTGTCAGCCTTGGTTATTTGCATGCGTTTTCTTTAGTTTGTGTTGTGTTTTTTTCTTTGACGACAATCGCCTCTACCATGATCCTTTCTCAACCACTAATGGATTGTTGGGCCTTACTTTTACTTTGAAACCAGTTTACAGTGTGCGTGTGTTTTTTTACTACAGGTATTCTAAAACAAGTATGTGATAAAAAAAAAACGCATTTATTAAAAAAACAGAAAAAAATATTTCACAAAAATGTGTCTTTAATGCTTTGGCTTTTGCCTGCCATACACTTTGTAAGTGCTTTAGTTCTATGTTAAGAAGGGTCATTCTTGTTACTAGTTATTAATCACACTGGGTTACAAATTTTATGCAACACCACAACTGGAGGGATTGCCTCAAGTCCGCCTAGTTACCGCCTTCCTGGATCTTTTCTATTTACATTTGCTGATTTCTGTTGGGTGCGTGTTTTTTTAAGACCCAAATGCAGATACAAGGCAGCTGATCCGAACAGCTGATCCGCAAATGGGGTGCAGCCACTGCAGGATCTTGGGAACCTGTGCTCCCTGCAGGGAGCATACAGGACACACCACCAAAAACGAAGAGGGACGGCAAACTGGACCCTAACAAATTCCACTACCTTAGTATCGATGTTCTTGACTCATATGCTTCCTCGATTTTTTTTTTGTGTTTTTTCATACATTTCTAAAGTATTTCTTCAGAATTGTCTACATTTATTTTTCCAAATGTAATCTGAGTGTTTCATATTTTTTACATTCATAAAGAAAGTATTCTAGAAACAAGAGTTTCTTGTTTTTCTTCACAAGCTATGCAACCTCCTGTATTGCCAAACTTATCAGGATACCATTGTGTCAATTCTGTAAACACTGCCATTTACATATTTCAGTGTAGAAATAAAGTTAGATTTCAAACTTTTGGCCTGGCCCTCCACAATATTTTCTCTACAGCAACCACAACAAGCTGACACTCCCCTTCAGCAGCCTGACAGAGGAATTCATGGAAGTTCTCCATTACAGGGAGTCCAAGGACCCCAAGGTTGCTCTAGCCGGCATTGAGGTGTGGACTGGCAGAAGATGGAGGGCCCAGGAAGCAGTGGACCAGACAGAAGAAGCACGGCTGCTCCACAAAGAGCTTGTGGGAGCTGTGGCCACTGGCCGTGCAGGCCTGGGAATAATACCGACCACCCACCTCAGCAGGCTCAAGGGCAAGGTAAGGCGGGACCGAGTCCAACTAGAAGTGAGGGCTGGTGTCGGAAGAGCAGCGGGCAAGTCAATGGGTGGGGCTGAGGCATCAAGGCGCTTGGACTAGGTGGGAAGAGGCCATGGTCAGGAAGATCTCATGGCCTGAGCTGTGGAGGGCTGAGCCACAGCACATTACTTTCCTCATCCAGTCCATATATGATGTCCTGCCCAGCCCATCAAACCTCTTCATGTGGGGCAAGGTAGAAACCTCATCATGTCCCTTGTGCCACGGGAGGGGTACCTTGGACATCCTCAGCAGCTGTCCTAAAGCCCTCGGAGAGGGTTTGTATCGCTGGCGACACGACCGGGTGCTGAAGGCAGTCGCTGAGTCCATCAGTTCCGCCACTGACTACAGTAAGTGCCTTCCCCCACCGGGTCGGGACGTTAGATTTGTTCGGGCTGGAGAACAACCCCATCCCCAACCAAAGGCCCAACCAGGTCTCCTGGCAACAGCAAGGGACTGGCAGCTAAGGGTGGACCTGGGGAAATAACTGAAGTTCCCAATAAACATTGTGGAAACCAACCTGAGGCCAGACATCATTCTCCACTCTGAATCATCCAAGTAAGTTATCTTGCTGGAGCTGACTGTGCCCTGGGAGGAGAGAATGGAGGAGGCGTACGAAAGAAGGGGAGAGAAGTATGCTGAGCTAGTGGAGGATTGCCGTAGACTAGGGTGGCGCACTAGATGCCTGCCTATTGAGGTTGGGGGGTAGGGTCTTTGCAGAGAAGTCACTCTGTAAGGCCTTCAGCCTCCTGGGCATCACAGGCATGCGCAGGAGGAGAGCCATCTGCGCAGCGTCAGAGGCTGGAGAGAGAGCGTCCCTATGGCTGGACAAGCCGTGGACGAGTGCTTCTTGGACACAGGCTGGCAACTGATCATTCCCGGTCCGGTCGCCTGGGTGAGGGGGTCTGATGTTGAAAGACCCGAAACCCCAAATGACCCCAGGTACTATCACTGACGATGTGTCCAAGATCTGCATCATTAGGTGTATTTAGTAATCTGCTTCTCATTTGTCTTGTGGGGAAAAATAATTGCTCACTCCTGGTTTAGAGGTTAGAGGTTAGGCTTGGGCAAAAAGGCAACAGCATGAAAGTCTTGTCAGTTTTGTGAGATGCATTTAGTACTGGGAGATAAAGTAAGATAAAATCTGTTTTTTTTATTGCTGAGAGAAACCTCTTTCTGTCAAAAAGCCAACAGTATCTGAATCAACAGTGTGGAAGTGCTTGTAGTTCTGTGACATGTTTGGGAGAAAGAAGTGACAAATTGAAATGCAGGCAACAGTGTAAAAGAGTTAGGGTTGTGTTTAGGGCTGGCTTAGAGTTAGTTAGAGTTAGAATTAGAGCGAGGAAAATTTAATCACCGCATCAAAGATGGCAAAAAAGGCACAGTCCTCCATCCATCCTCTCCCGATCCATCTCTCCTCCGGTCTCCTTCTGTGGACTGACGGTCATCTTCAGACCTATTCAGGGTTAGGGTTCGGGTTTAGGGTTAGTCTTTAGGGTTAGAGTTAGGATTAGGATTAGGGTTAGGCCTTAGGGTTAGGGTTACAGTTAGGTTTTAGGGTTAGGCCTTAAGGTTAGGCCTTAAGGTTAGGGTTTGGCCTTAGGGTTAGGGTTGTGGGTTAGGGTTAGGGATTGGGTTATCTTTTTTGAAGCAGTGCTTGCTGAAGGTCTGTGAGCAGGAGCATGCATCAATAATGACAATCTGGTATACATGCTGTTTTACGAATTGTCTTTACACCTAAAACCAAACATTGACACACTGGTATAGAAAACTGTCATATCTGGCAATAGAACGCATCTGAAAGCATTTTTAAAAACCTAAAAAAAATTTAAATGTGTTTCAACTAAAAATAAGTTAACAATAGTTAAACTGTTATACTACATTTATATTACAAGGTCAGTCAGCATCTCTTTATCAAGTTCACCTGAAAACTTGGCTGGTATAGTTGTGAATAGAGATAACCTTTTTTGTTTGTTTGTTTTTTTCTTTTAATTTATGACATATACTATTTATATATAAAGGAATGTATTTAGTGTTTACCAGTTATGTGTTTATGCAGACAAATCCACAAGGCTGTCTCTAGCCATTTGTTTTTGTCAAACGTTCCATCTGTCACACATGTTTTTAGCAGGTTACAATTGTTTGTTGCACTTTTTCTGTTTTTCTGCACCTCTAAACTGTGCCAAAATAGTTTTTTAAAAAGTTAATGTTGGTTAGTGTTGGATATATTTCTTTATTCACTTGGATATTTTGATAATTCATTAAGTATTAGTGTTGGTTTTCTGACCTGACAATTTAAAAAGATTTATGTGGTGTTTTTTTTTTTTGTTTTTTTTTTGGTGTTTTTTTTTTCGGGGGGGGGGGGGGGGGGCGGTGTTCATTTTTTAAAATAAGTTTCAGGACAAACTGTAGATTCGGCACATGGTAACATAACATGAAGTACTGAGCTGGCAACTTGCCCCCTGCCACTTGCTCCTGCTAAAAATATTTTTATGAAAATATATTGTATTTTATATTTGATAAAATACAACATAGATACAACATAGATACAACACATTTCTCTTCTATAAAAGCCGATGTTTTACACGCGGTAGCCTATTTGGTGGGCTGTCTGACAACGTGGCGGTTAACAGCGAATTACAATCTGTTCAAAAAACTTTACAGCTGTGTCGTAATTCTAATTGGTTTAAACCATGGGTAGAGCGATTGTGATTGGCTATATTAACAATATGTCCCGCCCAATAGTCGCTACTATTTAAATGTCCAGAGCGCCAACGCGGACTGAACGTTTGGTAGTTAGAGAGGTCATAAATAAGTAAGAGACGATATCATTACTTTACACTACATTTCAGGTGCGCTTCCCCCAACCCACCCTGCACAACTGTTTCGAGTATTTAATTAAGGTAATTATTTGTCTTCCGTAATTTTACTGCGAGGATTTGTGCACAAGGTTCTCCGCTGCTTTTTATCACACTAATGCAACATTTGACTAAATTAATGGTAAATAGTGTCTTTATCGTTAGGCCTTGTTTGTTGTTTAATAAGCGATACTTCTGTCTTGTCTGTTTCTCTTTTTTGGGGGTGGGGGGATAGAAACCTGTTGCAAAATCACGTTTGATTGTTTATACTTTTGGCACAAATCTGACTCGAGCAAAAATGCAAAATTCCCAGCCGACAACAGACTTTAGAATTAAATACCATAGCGTCTGTTAAGTGTGTCAAGGGAGACAACCATACAGCTCCCATTTATTCATTAACTAAAATTGGAAATTTTGTTTTGCTCAGCATGATTCTGGTCCTCAATAAAAAAGAGACCAAAGTCTCTTCCTTTTTGACAAATACAGTGTTATGTCATTTACCAAATTTTTTCAACGTCTTAAAAATGCACACTGAATATTGGGTAAAATGACAACAATATTGCTTTTTTTTATTGTGTATGCCTCCACAATATTGGGATGTGTTAAAAAGCAAGAGTATCTTTACATTTAAAGGTGCTGTGGTCCAATTGTGAATGACTCATGAATAAAGTGCTTGTCATGCTGCATCTTTTATTTTTTTTAGCCCAATCAGATGCACAAACATGATTTTTTTTTTTCCTCTGTTAGATAGATAATGCACATAGAATATATATTAGAGCAGTTATAGTTTTGGAAATATTATGATAAATGTAATAAGTGAGCTTAACCTAAATAGAAATATTTAAATAGAAAATGACTGAAAGCTTATTGTGACAGTATATCATTATTTTAGATGTCAAGGTCATCTTATATTGTGATCTTTATTTTTTTTTTTTGCCCTAATATTTTCCACTATTTCATTTCTCTGTTTGATTGGTTTTTTTGTTTGTTTTTTGCATCGATAATGTAATGGAAGATATGATGCTTACTTGTCATCTGACATTATCAAGTCTGTGACAAGCACGAATGATGATGTGACTGAAGTTATGATGCTTACTTGTCATCTGACATTATCAACATGTAACTTGTGCTCCCCAACCTAAGTTTATTCATCAGAATATTGCACAGTCCCCCAACTTTCCTCTTTTTTTCAAATTGTTGTATTTTTAAATAGGTTGTTTAAAATTAGTTTAATTACACCAAAGCATTTTAAAATCATTGGGATTTGATAGGTATTGCAAATCAAAGGTCTGAAGCATTTAAAAAATATCCTAAGTAGTACTTGAGATTTTTTATGAATT
>CAAE01012407.1:19525-46036 GCA_000180735.1 Tetraodon nigroviridis
CCAATGAGAGGCAGCAGCTAAGTACCAAGGACTGGTGGAGGAGTGCAGGGAGAAAGGCTGGAGGACATTCTGTGAACCCATAGAGGTAGGCTGCAAGGGTTTGGCAGAACGTTAACTGTGCAAAGTCCTGAGCCACCTGGGCATCGTAGGGGCGGTGAAGAAGAGGGCCATCAAGTCTGTGATTGACGCCGCTGAGAAGGTCACCCACTGGCTTTGGATAAAGAGGGCAGATCTGTAGGCTGCAACTGGGACGCAAGTTGGGGCTTTATCAACCCCAGCTGAGTCGCCTGGGTGAGGATGTATGATGTTGCGAGACCCGAAACATCCAATGACCCCAGGATACGTCACTGATGATACGTGCCGCTGCACCCGTAAGGTGTTTAAATAGTTAGGGTAATTCAGATAAGAATGATAAAAGATAATGAGGATAAGAAAGGAAGATGCTAAGAATGGCAAAATATTAACAAGTATAAGAACGATTTACGATTTATAAGAACGATTCTGAATAATATTTAAAAGGTTAAACTAAAAATGTAAGCCTTAAGCTTTTTCTCTAACCACCTGTTTTGTCTCTGCAGGATTCCTGGCAGGCTGTTTATTTAAAGAATTGTGGGCTGAGAAGAACAGAGAGGAAGGAGGTCCATATTAAAACCGAAACAAAAGAGAGATTATAAACATAGTTTTGGCCAATATTACCAGGCTTAGAAACTTTAAACCAACATTAGTGACAAAGCCTTGCTTGTGAAGAGAGACACAATTTCTGTCCCATCTGGTAAGTAGGTATCGGGATCTGTGGCCGATTGGTCTGAGTGGTGTAGCGATCTACGGAGCGTAAGACGACTGCCCGAGCCTGGGCTCATATCTGTTGACACTGCTTGACTTGACTTCACACCGCTGAAGGCTAGGGTAGAAAGACAGTAAACAGAGCTGTTAAGGGTTGGAAACAGCACAGGCGAAAAACCATACACACACGAAGCAGGGACATTCTTGTGGACAAGCTGGACAGAGCATTAAGTGCATATTCTACCCAAGGGAGCAGAGATGACCAGAAGGTGGGATCCTTGGAAGTAATGCAGTAAATTGAGACTTCCAGATCCGTGTTCATTCTCTCTCTCTGTCCATTGGACTGTAGATGGAAGCCTGAGTACAAGCTGGGGGTGGTTCCAAAAAATTCTGCAACGCTCTGTCTAGAAGGCAGAGGAAAACTGTGGTCCCCGGGGGGTAGTAAATGTGCCATCTTACTGATCCTGTCCACTATCATGAGAACGACCAAGTTCCTTTTCAAGCCGGGTAGCTTGGTGATAAAGTCCAGGGAAATGTGGGACCGTAGATGGTTTGAAATGAGTAGAGGCTGGAGCAGTCCTGATGCTGCCTCATGGGTAATTCACAAGTGCGTCAAACCCTGGGGTGGCAGGCAATCCGTGATGCATACCACCAATCCAGCACCTCAGATATCAGTTTTGGTTTGGTGGGACAAAAACCTGACTTTTTTTTTTTTTATTTAATTCATCTTGTCTTGTTTTATATTTCAATTTTTTTTCCAATGTTTATGCTCTTGGAACAGTGAATTTTCCCCGCTGTGGGATGAATAAAGTTCTATTCTACTCAATGTCTACGGTTAGGAAGGCAATCATGCATGTCAGGGTAGGGTGGGCTCAGGCTTCCCCACCTGATCTTCATCCTTTGCAAATTGTCACGTTTGCCATTCCTGGATCAAGAGCAGTAAGAGAGAGAGAAACTAAATTGAGTAAAAGAAATAGTGACCACTGAGCTTGACAAGAGTTAAATCTCTTAGCTAAACTGATATATATCTAGATTCTTGTGGTCAGCAAGAAAAAAAACTGACTGAAAAGACAGGTGAAACTAATGAAAACGCCACAATACCATCACTTTATCATTTTAACATTGGTTCAACTAACTCAAATATCTAGATCTTTAAAAATATCTTTTTAAACACCAGCTACATTTTGACAGTTCACACAGAGAAGTCTCCTGTAACAAATCAGGCAAAACTGGTTCCACCCAACGAGCAAAACACAAAGGTAATACATAATATTCAGAAAAAAAATCCAGATTATTTACTGTTGATAGTTGACTGAGTAATACACAATAAATGTGTTTGTTACATTTTCTGTAGAATATTTACAAATGAATATAAATCCATCTCTAACACACTTGCACAGCTGTCACATCTTTTATACGCCAACGTAAGTCATCAAAAATCAATAATATCACATGCTTCACATCAGAGCAAAAAAAGAAAAAGAAAAAAAAAAAAACCAGAAAAGTTGGCCCCCTGTAAGGTACGTGTTTAAGGAGGGTGCCCACAAAGAAAGGTTCCTAGCCTTAACAGAGGTGCAACAGTTTGACTGTATTTCAATAACGGCTGCAATTGAAATTGATTTGGTAGATAGCAATTCATCAGTTGAAATGTATGGCACAGACCTATTATAGGGCAGGTGGAGGTGTAGAAACTGGTTAAAAGAAAAAGCACCCTAAAGCAATTTGTAGTGCATTGCTATGCATTATTAGCTTATTGTTTTATTGCATGCATGCTAAAGTGTCTCTGAAGCCTCAGAGTTCTTTAAAATAATAGAAAGTCTCCTTTTTTTGTGTCTCCCTTGTGTGGCATATAATATTTGTTAATTAGAAAATTTTTTTAACAATTAACAAATTAGGAGTAATGCCCAACAATCACAATAGCTGGTGACAAGGACAACAAAGGTAAGTGGGAAAATCACCAATGAACTAATGCAGAAGCTACTGCCAACCCAAAAGAGCACAACAAAGAAACAAAAAAAAACCCCAAAACCCCAAAACAATGCAAACAACTGAGACTGACGGACCCTCAACGCACTCTCATGGCTACCCTCCACTTTCTCCTTAAGTCAAAATTAACTTAGAAGCAGAACACAGTTGGACAACTAACACTACACAGCATGCACTAAACACTCAACAGCAACAGAAGCGGGGATCAAGCAGGAAGGCAAACACACGGCAAACAAATGCAGCAAGCAAGAAAGCAAACACCAACGGAGGTGGTGTGGCATGAAACGGTAACTTGCGAGTGGCTGGTAGAGGCGAGGCCTACTACATCCGACAACGCCACCTTAGGACTTTCACCAAAATCAAAGAGTAATTTTTTCATACAGCTCCTCTGTTCGGGTTCCCCAAAAAAACACCTATGCGTAGGTAAATTACACGAATTAATACAAGCACCCAGTAGGCAAAAGAAAATAGATTTTATTTATTATTTCATTCATAACTGGAAATAAACTGTAATAATTTAGAAAATGGGTTTTGTTAATAAAAACGACACAACTCGCAATTGGTAAAATAAGAGTAAGGCCCAACAATCAGTTAGTGGAGGGAAAGCGATAACATTAAGTCATGCGAAGGCAACTGTCGCCAAAAGAATAAACACAACACAAACTAAAGAAAACACATGCATAGAACTAAGGCTGACAGACCCTCACACACTGTCACAGCTATCATTCAACCTTCAAACCACCACAACTAAACAGCCGGGACACACACAAACCACGATAACACACACTAAAAGACCAGCAGAAGCAGGGAGCAAGCAGGAAGGCTAGCGCTAACGAAAATAGCAACACTGAGAAGCAACTAAAAGAGGCAATGCAACAAAAAAAGAAAGAAGTAAAGCAAAAAAAAGAAAGAGGCCAGGCAAGGAGGCAACTAAGGCCAGCTGGAGCAGAAAGCGAAGTTGATGTTAGTTCAAGCACCCACACCAAAGATATTTTACAGCGCCGCTTACCTGCCCCACAGCCATCACATGCGCTCACACACCGCAGGGTCAATCCGTCACACTCCAATTCCCACAACTACCTATACGCTCACCCAGAAGGTCTTGGCCAAGGGACGCTGGAAGACACACCTGGCTCTGCCCGTTCACACCTAACCTGTCGTACGGGTGCCCGTAAGGGGCGTTCCCCACCACCTTCGACAGTCTCAACTGCTCCCAAATTCATCTGGTCACAGAGGCAAAGAGGTCAAAAGGCAAGAAGCAAAGAGGCAAAAAAAGAAGACAAGGCAGGGAGGCAAAAGAAGGCAAACACCAGCAAGCTTCAAAAGAAAAAAGAAAACTTGCTGTTAGTACCGCCACCCACACCAAACAAACCCATGTTTACCTGCACAGCTAGCTGCCACACACAGACACACGACAGGATCTAAGCCGCTGGAGACAAGCATGCTCTAATCCATACATATATCTGCAGATCCTCGTCCAGAAGGTCATCACGCCCGACAGTCGCTGTCTTTCCCGGCCAGAGAAAAAGAAAGAACACAACCTAGCCCCAGCCCTAATAGGCTTCCGCATTAGCTGTCAGATTATCAGGTGTCATACGGGTGTCCGTACAAGTGCCCGTAAGGGGCTTACCCTACCACCTTCCACTGCCACAAAACTGCTACAGCATTCATCTGGTCAATTTGAGAAGCACCCTAAATTTGAGGAATAAATTATGGTTGCAGCCGAGAGAACGTGTCATCGTTATGAACTGGCCACAAAAACAACAAAAAAAACACCCTTTTATTGGGTGGTCACACAAAACAGCAAACAAAAGACATTGTAGAAGCAACACAACTGAGAATTATTTAATGATTGACGCAGTCTGAAAGACTTCAGTGAAGGTGATATCTGGTGGACAACTGAAGCCATAGCAACCTCTAAAAAGCACAACTGAAGCACTGGCACTGTTTCAATCCCATGACAGCAATAGAAGTTCAGAAAAGTCTGTGTGGTCATTCAAGTGTTTTGTTCATTCATACCTAATAATGACTATATTGTCATCACAATAAAATGGCAGGTGCTCTCCCCCAACACATTCCACATTCACCCAAATAATGAATGCAAATTTTATGAAGGGTTAAATGTTGGTTAAGGGTATATTCAGAGCAGGGGTGTCCAAACTACAGCCCGCAGGCCAACTGCCTCATCAAAGTCACAGAAATAATGTGCCCGGATTTCAACAACGTGAGCTTATGGAGAAATACAGTGGTGCGGATAATCGAGGACATGTCAGCTAACTTGAAACTTCAGCTGAGAGACAAAGCTTGTGCTTTTGATTTTTACTCAATAGCATTCGATGAGAGCACAGATGCCACAGACACCGCGCAGCTGTTTTTGCGGGAGTACATTTTTGCTGTACAGAGGAACTGCTTGATATGATGAGCCTAAAAGGCAAAACTACGAGTAAAAAATATTTTTGAAGCTGTGCCAAAGGCAACTGAAAAGATGGGGCTTAAATTTTCTGAGAGAGGTTCATAGCAATCAGAAATCAAGGGGAATTTTCTAATTCTAGTTCTAGAAATTTTACAGTTACCTGGACAGCCAAAATGATGCAAACCTGGAGGGAGCTACAGAATTGGACCAACACTAACCCTAACTCTAACCCTAAAAAACGGTCTTTACTTTTTCAGGTGTCAGTTTTGGTAGAAGGTGTCAGAGTAAACCTTTTTTGTAGAAACTGTACCATCAAATTAGTGTCGGGAAATATATAAGCAAGTAATGAGTCATTGTTAAAAAACAGAAGCTTTTGCATTATCCCAACAAGGAGATAACTGAATCTGAAAATGTCAAGTCAGTGCCAGTGTTTGGGTAATGTTACTGACTAGCGCAATCTTCTTTGTGTAAAGTGTCTTTTTTGATGAAACTGTACAAGACAACCCCAAACCAATACACTGATATGAGTCAATGTATAAAAACTGAAGCTTTTACCTTTTTCTATTCTCCTCACTGATAAAGCTGGATACAACCACAGGGATGTTTGCTGGCATCTGCGCTTCGTGGTTTGGTCTGACGTCCAAGGCTTGGCTCTCTCACTCATGTTTTGCCAGAAACAGCGGGTTCCACCTCTTGCACTCACACCAGTGTCCATTTTAAGCCCTCAGCCTCGTCCACACCTGAAGTATTGCAAAGAGAAGAGGTGCAAATTGTGACTGATTAACGAAATACATCTGTATCCCCTGAAACTCCCAGTCATTGATGAACCCTACGACTCTGGACAAAGGTTTTGAGGGAAGGCAGAAATTGTGTCATTAACGAACGCTGAAGGTGGATTGTTTAATTTGCATGAAAACAGTGCACAAAAAGCTCAAAGATCAGAGGTCTGACTGGCCATAGCACTCAGTCACATCTTTTATGCACCGTAGTTCTTTTGAAATGTCAATAAAATGACCCCAACTAGCACTTTTGAACATTCAGAACAACAGTGTTTCCATTTCAGGTGTTCTGGGTGTGATCGTGATCTAATAAAGAGTACAGTTTGAAGGAACAAAAACAACCTAAAAGTTTCTCATTGGCTCTAGCACTTATTCACATCTATTCATGCTATTTTCTTTTCAGTGGTCAATAAAATTACCCCAACAAGTAGCACTTACCCTATCTGAACATGTCAAGTCAGTGCCAGTGTTTGGGTCATGTTACTGACCAGACTTTTTACCTCGTCACTTTTGTTAAAGGTGTCACTTTGTCAAGGATCTCACAGACAAGATAACCCCAAAGAGAAGCACTTTTGAACATTAAAGACAACAGCGTTTCCATTTGGGGTGTTCTGGTTGTGATCTAAATCTAATACAAGGTACTGTTGCTATAGTCACATACAGCTGCCCCAAAAGATAACACTTACTAAATCAGTGAATGCTATCATTTCGAGAGAACAGTGAGGACTTCCAAGCACCTTCCTCACTGGCAAAAGCATTTAGGCACATCTTGTATTTAGGTGAACACTTTTTCAAGGTCAATAAAATTACCCCAACAAGTAGCACTTACTGTATCTGAAAATGTCAAGTTAGTGCCAGTGTTTGGGTAATTTCAGTGACTAGCGCAATCTTCTCCGTGAAACTGTACCATCAAATTAGTTTTGGGTCAGACACAAGCAAGACAACTGGGCGTGAGGCTTTTACCTTTTTCTATTCTCCTCACTGATAAAGCTGGCTACAACCACAGGGATGTTTGCTGGCATCTGCTCTTCGTGGTTTGGTCTGACGTCCAAGGCTTGGCTCTCTCACTCATGTTTTGCCAGAAACAGCGGGTTCCACCTCTTGCACTCACACCAGTGTCCATTTTAAGCCCTCAGCCTCGTCCACACCTGAAGTATTGCAAAGAGAAGAGGTGCAAATTGTGACTGATGAACAAAATACATCTGTATCCCCTGAAACCCCCAGTCATTGATGAACCCTACGACTCTGGACAAAGGTTTTTAGGGAAGGCAGAAATTGTGTCATTAACGCACGTTGAAGGTGGATTGTTTAATTTGCATGAAAACAGTGCACAAAAAGCTCAAAGATTCAAGGTCTGACTGGCCATAGCACTCAGTCACATCTTTTATGCACCGTAGTTCTTTTGAAATGTCAATAAAATGACCCCAACTAGCACTTTTGAACATTCAGAACAACAGTGTTTCCATTTCAGGTGTTCTGGGTGTGATCGTGATCTAATAAAGAGTACAGTTTGAAGGAACAAAAACAACCTAAAAGTTTCTCATTGGCTCTAGCACTTATTCACATCTATTCATGCTATTTTCTTTTCAGTGGTCAATAAAATTACCCCAACAAGTAGCACTTACTCTATCTGAAAATGTCAAGTCAGTGCCAGTGTTTGGGTCATGTTACTGACCGGACTTTTTACCTTGTCACTTTTTGTTAAAGGTGTCACTTTGTCAAGGATCTCACAGACAAGATAACCCCAAAGAGAAGCACTTTTGAACATTAAAGACAACAGCGTTTCCATTTGGGGTGTTCTGGTTGTGATCTAAATCTAATACAAGGTACTGGTGCTATAGTCACATACAGCTGCCCCAAAAGGTAGCACTTACTGATTTAATAATAACAGTGAATGCTACATTTGAGAGAACAGTAAGGACTTCCAAGCACCTTCCTCACTGGCAAAAGCATTTAGGCACATCTTGTATTTAGGTGAACACTTTTTAAAGGTCAATAAAATTACCCCAACAAGTAGCACTTACTGTATCTGAAAATGTCAAGTCAGTGCCAGTGTTTGGGTAACTTCAGTGACTAGCCCAATCTTCTCCGTGGAACTGTACCATCAAATTAGTTTTGGGACAGACACAAGCAAGACAACTGAGCCTGAAGCTTTTACCTTTTTCTATTCTCCTCACTGATAAAGCTGGCTACAACCACAGGGATGTTTGCTGGCATCTGCTCTTCAAGGTTTGGTCTGACGTCCAAGGCTTGGCTCTCTCACTCATGTTTTGCCAGAAACAGCGGGTTCCACCTCTTGAACTCACACCAGTGTCCATTTTAAGCCCTCAGCCTCGTCCACACCTGAAGTATTGCAAAGAGAAGAGGTGCAAATTGTGACTGATTAACAAAATACATCTGTATCCCCTGAAACTCCCAGTCATTGATGAACCCTACGACTCTGGACAAAGGTTTTGAGGGAAGGCCGAAATTGTGTCATTAACGCACGTTGAAGGTGGATTGTTTAATTTGCATGAAAACAGTGCACAAAAAGCTGAAAGATTCAAGGTCTGACTGGCCGTAGCACTCAGTCACATCTTTTATGCACCGTAGTTCTTTTGAAATGTCAATAAAATGACCCCAACTAGCACTTTTGAACATTCAAAACAACAGTGTTTCCATTTCAGGTGTTCTGGGTGTGATCGTGATCTAATAAAGAGTACAGTTTGAAGGAACAGAAACAACCTAAAAGTTTCTCATTGGCTCTAGCACTTATTCACATCTATTCATGCTATTTCCTTTTCAGTGGTCAATAAAATTACCCCAACAAGTAGCACTTACTCTATCTGAAAATGTCAAGTCAGTGCCAGTGTTTGGGTCATGTTACTGACCGGACTTTTTACCTTGTCACTTTTTGTTAAAGGTGTCACTTTGTCAAGGATCTCACAGACAAGATAACCCCAAAGAGAAGCACTTTTGAACATTAAAGACAACAGCGTTTCCATTTGGGGTGTTCTGGTTGTGATCTAAATCTAATACAAGGTACTGGTGCTATAGTCACATACAGCTGCCCCAAAAGGTAGCACTTACTGATTTAATAATAACAGTGAATGCTACATTTGAGAGAACAGTAAGGACTTCCAAGCACCTTCCTCACTGGCAAAAGCATTTAGGCACATCTTGTATTTAGGTGAACACTTTTTAAAGGTCAATAAAATTACCCCAACAAGTAGCACTTACTGTATCTGAAAATGTCAAGTCAGTGCCAGTGTTTGGGTAACTTCAAGTGACTAGCCCAATCTTCTCCGTGGAACTGTACCATCAAATTAGTTTTGGGACAGACACAAGCAAGACAACTGAGCTTGAGGCTTTTACCTTTTTCTATTCTCCTCACTGATAAAGCTGGCTACAACCACAGCGATGTTTGCTGGCATCTGCTCTTCGTGGTTTGGTCTGACGTCCAAGGCTTGGCTCTCTCACTCATGTTTTGCCAGAAACAGCGGGTTCCACCTCTTGCACTCACACCAGTGTCCATTTTAAGCCCTCAGCCTCGTCCACACCTGAAGTATTGCAAAGAGAAGAGGTGCAAATTGTGACTGATTAACAAAATACATCTGTATCCCCTGAAACCCCCAGTCATTGATGAACCCTACGACTCTGGACAAAGGTTTTTAGGGAAGGCAGAAATTGTGTCATTAACGCACGTTGAAGGTGGATTGTTTAATTTGCATGAAAACAGTGCACAAAAAGCTGAAAGATTCAAGGTCTGACTGGCCGTAGCACTCAGTCACATCTTTTATGCAACGTAGTTCTTTTGAAATGTCAATAAAATGACCCCAACTAGCACTTTTGAACATTCAAAACAACAGTGTTTCCATTTCAGGTGTTCTGGGTGTGATCGTGATCTAATAAAGAGTACAGTTTGAAGGAAAAAAAACAACCTAAAAGTTTCTCATTGGCTCTAGCACTTATTCACATCTATTCATGCTATTTCCTTTTCAGTGGTCAATAAAATTACCCCAACAAGTAGCACTTACTCTATCTGAAAATGTCAAGTCAGTGCCAGTGTTTGGGTCATGTTACTGACCGGACTTTTTACCTTGTCACTTTTTGTTAAAGGTGTCACTTTGTCAAGGATCTCACAGACAAGATAACCCCAAAGAGAAGCACTTTTGAACGACAACAGCGTTTCCATTTGGGGTGTTCTGGTTGTGATCTAAATCTAATACAAGGTACTGTTGCTATAGTCACATACAGCTGCCCCAAAAGATAACACTTATAAACAGTGAATGCTACATTTGAGAGAACAGTAAGGACTTCCAAGCACCTTCCTCACTGGCAAAAGCATTTAGGCACATCTTGTATTTAGGTGAACACTTTTTCAAGGTCAATAAAATTACCCCAACAAGTAGCACTTACTGTATCTGAAAATGTCAAGTTAGTGCCAGTGTTTGGGTAACTTCAGTGACTAGCCCAATCTTCTCCGTGGAACTGTACCATCAAATTAGTTTTGGGACAGACACAAGCAAGACAACTGGGCCTGAGGCTTTTACCTTTTTCTATTCTCCTCACTGATAAAGCTGGCTACAACCACAGGGATGTTTGCTGGCATCTGCTCTTCGTGGTTTGGTCTGACGTCCAAGGCTTGGCTCTCTCACTCATGTTTTGCCAGAAACAGCGGGTTCCACCTCTTGCACTCACACCAGTGTCCATTTTAAGCCCTCAGCCTCGTCCACACCTGAAGTATTGCAAAGAGAAGAGGTGCAAATTGTGACTGATGAACAAAATACATCTGTATCCCCTGAAACCCCCAGTCATTGATGAACCTTACGACTCTGGACAAAGGTTTTTAGGGAAGGCAGAAATTGTGTCATTAACGCACGTTGAAGGTGGATTGTTTAATTTGCATGAAAACAGTGCACAAAAAGCTGAAAGATTCAAGGTCTGACTGGCCGTAGCACTCAGTCACATCTTTTATGCAATGTAGTTCTTTTGAAATGTCAATAAAATGACCCCAACTATCACTTTTGAACATTCAGAACAACAGTGTTTCCATTTCAGGTGTTCTGGGTGTGATCGTGATCTAATAAAGAGTACAGTTTGAAAGAACAAAAACAACTTAAAAGTTTCTCATTGGCTCTAGCACTTATTCACATCTATTCATGCTATTTCCTTTTCAGTGGTCAATAAAATTACCCCAACAAGTAGCACTTACTCTATCTGAAAATGTCAAGTCAGTGCCAGTGTTTGGGTCATGTTACTGACCGGACTTTTTACCTTGTCACTTTTTGTTAAAGGTGTCACTTTGTCAAGGATCTCACAGACAAGATAACCCCAAAGAGAAGCACTTTTGAACATTAAAGACAACAGCGTTTCCATTTGGGGTGTTCTGGTTGTGATCTAAATCTAATACAAGGTACTGGTGCTATAGTCACATACAGCTGCCCCAAAAGGTAGCACTTACTGATTTAATAATAACAGTGAATGCTACATTTGAGAGAACAGTAAGGACTTCCAAGCACCTTCCTCACTGGCAAAAGCATTTAGGCACATCTTGTATTTAGGTGAACACTTTTTAAAGGTCAATAAAATTACCCCAACAAGTAGCACTTACTGTATCTGAAAATGTCAAGTCAGTGCCAGTGTTTGGGTAACTTCAGTGACTAGCCCAATCTTCTCCGTGGAACTGTACCATCAAATTAGTTTTGGGACAGACACAAGCAAGACAACTGAGCTTGAGGCTTTTACCTTTTTCTATTCTCCTCACTGATAAAGCTGGCTACAACCACAGCGATGTTTGCTGGCATCTGCTCTTCGTGGTTTGGTCTGACGTCCAAGGCTTGGCTCTCTCACTCATGTTTTGCCAGAAACAGCGGGTTCCACCTCTTGCACTCACACCAGTGTCCATTTTAAGCCCTCAGCCTCGTCCACACCTGAAGTATTGCAAAGAGAAGAGGTGCAAATTGTGACTGATGAACAAAATACATCTGTATCCCCTGAAACCCCCAGTCATTGATGAACCTTACGACTCTGGACAAAGGTTTTTAGGGAAGGCAGAAATTGTGTCATTAACGCACGTTGAAGGTGGATTGTTTAATTTGCATGAAAACAGTGCACAAAAAGCTGAAAGATTCAAGGTCTGACTGGCCGTAGCACTCAGTCACATCTTTTATGCAATGTAGTTCTTTTGAAATGTCAATAAAATGACCCCAACTAGCACTTTTGAACATTCAGAACAACAGTGTTTCCATTTCAGGTGTTCTGGGTGTGATCGTGATCTAATAAAGAGTACAGTTTGAAGGAACAAAAACAACTTAAAAGTTTCTCATTGGCTCTAGCACTTATTCACATCTATTCATGCTATTTCCTTTTCAGTGGTCAATAAAATTACCCCAACAAGTAGCACTTACTCTATCTGAAATGTCAAGTCAGTGCCAGTGTTTGGGTCATGTTACTGACCGGACTTTTTACCTCGTCAGTTTTTGTTAAAGGTGTCACTTTGTCAAGGATCTCACAGACAAGATAACCCCAAAGAGAAGCACTTTTGAACATTAAAGACAACAGCGTTTCCATTTGGGGTGTTCTGGTTGTGATCTAAATCTAAGACAAGGTACTGTTGCTATAGTCACATACAGCTGCCCCAAAAGATAGCACTTACTGATTTAATATAAACAGTGAATGCTACATTTGAGAGAACAGTAAGGACTTCCAAGCACCTTCCTCACTGGCAATAGCATTTGGGCACATCTTGTATTTAGGTGAACACTTTTTCAAGGTCAATAAAATTACCCCAACAAGTAGCACTTACTGTATCTGAAAATGTCAAGTTAGTGCCAGTGTTTGGGTAACTTCAGTGACTAGCCCAATCTTCTCCGTGGAACTGTACCATCAAATTAGTTTTGGGACAGACACAAGCAAGACAACTGAGCCTGAAGCTTTTACCTTTTTCTATTCTCCTCACTGATAAAGCTGGCTACAACCACAGGGATGTTTGCTGGCATCTGCTCTTCGTGGTTTGGTCTGACGTCCAAGGCTTGGCTCTCTCACTCATGTTTTGCCAGAAACAGCGGGTTCCACCTCTTGCCCTCACACCAGTGTCCATTTTAAGCCCTCAGCCTCGTCCACACCTGAAGTATTGCAAAGAGAAGAGGTGCAAATTGTGACTGATTAACAAAATACATCTGTATCCCCTGAAACACCCAGTGAAGGTGGATTGTTTAATTTGCATGAAAACAGTGCACAAAAAGCTGAAAGATTCAAGGTCTGACTGGCCGTAGCACTCAGTCACATCTTTTATGCACCGCAGTTCTTTTCAAATGTCAATAAAATGACCCCAACTAGCACTTTTGAACATTCAAAACAACAGTGTTTCCATTTCAGGTGTTCTGGGTGTGATCGTGATCTAATAAAGAGTACAGTTTGAAGGAACAAAAACAACTTAAAAGTTTCTCATTGGCTCTAGCACTTATTCACATCTATTCATGCTATTTCCTTTTCAGTGGTCAATAAAATTACCCCAACAAGTAGCACTTACTCTATCTGAAAATGTCAAGTCAGTGCCAGTGTTTGGGTCATGTTACTGACCGGACTTTTTACCTTGTCAGTTTATGTTAAAGGTGTCACTTTGTCAAGGATCTCACAGACAAGATAACCCCAAAGAGAAGCACTTTTGAACATTAAAGACAACAGCGTTTCCATTTGGGGTGTTCTGGTTGTGATCTAAATCTAATACAAGGTACTGGTGCTATAGTCACATACAGCTGCCCCAAAAGGTAGAACTTACTGATTTAATAATAACAGTGAATGCTACATTTGAGAGAACAGTAAGGACTTCCAAGCACCTTCCTCACTGGCAAAAGCATTTAGGCACATCTTGTATTTAGGTGAACACTTTTCAAAGGTCAATAAAATTACCCCAACAAGTAGCACTTACTGTATCTGAAAATGTCAAGTCAGTGCCAGTGTTTGGGTAACTTCAGTGACTAGCCCAATCTTCTCCGTGGAACTGTACCATCAAATTAGTTATTGGGACAGACACAAGCAAGACAACTGAGCCTGAAGCTTTTACCTTTTTCTATTCTCCTCACTGATAAAGCTGGCTACAACCACAGCGATGTTTGCTGGCATCTGCTCTTCGTGGTTTGGTCTGACGTCCAAGGCTTGGCTCTCTCACTCATGTTTTGCCAGAAACAGTGGGTTCCACCTCTTGCACTCACACCAGTGTCCATTTTAAGCCCTCAGCCTCATCCACACCTGAAGTATTGCAAAGAGAAGAGGTGCAGATTGTGACTGATTAACAAAATACATCTGTATCCCCTGAAACACCCAGTGAAGGTGGATTGTTTAATTTGCATGAAAACAGTGCGCAAAAAGCTGAAAGATTCAAGGTCTGACTGGCCGTAACACTCAGTCACATCTTTTATGCACCGCAGTTCTTTTTAAATGTCAATAAAATGACCCCAACTAGCACTTTTGAACATTCAAAACAACAGTGTTTCCATTTCAGGTGTTCTGGGTGTGATCGTGATCTAATAAAGAGTACAGTTTGAAGGAACAAAAACAACTTAAAAGTTTCTCATTGGCTCTAGCACTTATTCACATCTATTCATGCTATTTCCTTTTCAGTGGTCAATAAAATTACCCCAACAAGTAGCACTTACTCTATCAGAAAATGTCAAGTCAGTGCCAGTGTTTGGGTCATGTTACTGACCGGACTTTTTACCTCGCCAGTTTTTGTTAAAGGTGTCACTTTGTCAAGGATTTCACAGACAAGATAACCCCAAAGAGAAGCACTTTTGAACATTAAAGACAACAGCGTTTCCATTTGGGGTGTTCTGGTTGTGATCTAAGTCTAAGACAAGGTACTGGTGCTATAGTCACATACAGCTGCCCCAAAAGATTGCACTTACTGATTTAACATGAACAGTGAATGCTACATTTGAGAGAACAGTAAGGACTTCCAAGCACCTTCCTCACTGGCAATAGCATTTGGGCACATCTTGTATTTAGGTCAATAAAATGTCAATAAAATTACCCCAACAAGTAGCACTTACTGTATCTGAAAATGTCAAGTCAGTGCCAGTGTTTGGGTAACTTCAGTGACTAGCCCAATCTTCTCCGTGGAACTGTACCATCAAATTAGTTTTGGGACAGACACAAGCAAGACAACTGAGCCTGAGGCTTTTACCTTTTTCTATTCTCCTCACTGATAAAGCTGGCTACAACCACAGGGATGTTTGCTGGCATCTGCTCTTCGTGGTTTGGTCTGATGTCCAAGGCCTGGCTCTCTCACTCATGTTTTGCCAGAAACAGCGGGTTCCACCTCTTGCACTCACACCAGTGTCCATTTTAAGCCCTCAGTCTCGTCCACACCTGAAGTATTGCAAAGAGAAGAGGTGCAAATTGTGACTGATTAACAAAATACATCTGTATCCCCTGAAACCCCCAGTCATTGATGAACCCTACGACTCTGGACAAAGGTTTTTAGGGAAGGCAGAAATTGTGTCATTAACGAACGCTGAAGGTGGATTGTTTAATTTGCATGAAAACAGTGCACAAAAGTCTGAAAGATTCAAGGTCTGACTGGCCGTAGCACTCAGTCACATCTTTTATGCACCGTAGTTCTTTTGAAATGTCAATAAAATGACCCCAACTAGCACTTTTGAACATTCAAAACAACAGTGTTTCCATTTCAGGTGTTCTGGGTGTGATCGTGATCTAATAAAGAGTACAGTTTGAAGGAACAAAAACAACCTAAAAGTTTCTCATTGGCTCTAGCACTTATTCACATCTATTCATGCTATTTCCTTTTCAGTGGTCAATAAAATTACCCCAACAAGTAGCACTTACTCTATCTGAAAATGTCAAGTCAGTGCCAGTGTTTGGGTCATGTTACTGACCGGACTTTTTACCTTGTCACTTTTTGTTAAAGGTGTCACTTTGTCAAGGATCTCACAGACAAGATAACCCCAAAGAGAAGCACTTTTGAACATTAAAGACAACAGCGTTTCCATTTGGGGTGTTCTGGTTGTGATCTAAATCTAATACAAGGTACTGGTGCTATAGTCACATACAGCTGCCCCAAAAGGTAGCACTTACTGATTTAATAATAACAGTGAATGCTACATTTGAGAGAACAGTAAGGACTTCCAAGCACCTTCCTCACTGGCAAAAGCATTTAGGCACATCTTGTATTTAGGTGAACACTTTTTAAAGGTCAATAAAATTACCCCAACAAGTAGCACTTACTGTATCTGAAAATGTCAAGTTAGTGCCAGTGTTTGGGTAACTTCAGTGACTAGCCCAATCTTCTCCGTGGAACTGTACCATCAAATTAGTTTTGGGACAGACACAAGCAAGACAACTGAGCCTGAAGCTTTTACCTTTTTCTATTCTCCTCACTGATAAAGCTGGCTACAACCACAGGGATGTTTGCTGGCATCTGCTCTTCAAGGTTTGGTCTGACGTCCAAGGCTTGGCTCTCTCACTCATGTTTTGCCAGAAACAGCGGGTTCCACCTCTTGAACTCACACCAGTGTCCATTTTAAGCCCTCAGCCTCGTCCACACCTGAAGTATTGCAAAGAGAAGAGGTGCAAATTGTGACTGATTAACAAAATACATCTGTATCCCCTGAAACACCCAGTGAAGGTGGATTGTTTAATTTGCATGAAAACAGTGCACAAAAAGCTGAAAGATTCAAGGTCTGACTGGCCGTAACACTCAGTCACATCTTTTATGCACCGCAGTTCTTTTTAAATGTCAATAAAATGACCCCAACTAGCACTTTTGAACATTCAAAACAACAGTGTTTCCATTTCAGGTGTTCTGGGTGTGATCGTGATCTAATAAAGAGTACAGTTTGAAGGAACAAAAACAACCTAAAAGTTTCTCATTGGCTCTAGCACTTATTCACATCTATTCATGCTATTTCCTTTTCAGTGGTCAATAAAATTACCCCAACAAGTAGCACTTACTCTATCTGAAAATGTCAAGTCAGGTGCCAGTGTTTGGGTCATGTTACTGACCGGACTTTTTACCTTGTCAGTTTTTGTTAAAGGTGTCACTTTGTCAAGGATCTCACAGACAAGATAACCCCAAAGAGAAGCACTTTTGAACATTAAAGACAACAGCGTTTCCATTTGGGGTGTTCTGGTTGTGATCTAAATCTAATACAAGCTACTGTTGCTATAGTCACATACAGCTGCCCCAAAAGATAGCACTTACTGATTTAACATGAACAGTGAATGCTACATTTGAGAGAACCGTAAGGACTTCCAAGCACCTTCCTCACTGGCAAAAGCATTTAGGCACATCTTGTATTTAGGTCAATAAAATGTCAATAAAATTACCCCAACAAGTAGCACTTACTGTATCTGAAAATGTCAAGTTAGTGCCAGTGTTTGGGTAACTTCAGTGACTAGCCCAATCTTCTCCGTGGAACTGTACCATCAAATTAGTTTTGGGTCAGACACAAGCAAGACAACTGAGCCTGAGGCTTTTACCTTTTTCTATTCTCCTCACTGATAAAGCTGGCTACAACCACAGGGATGTTTGCTGGCATCTGCTCTTCAAGGTTTGGTCTGACGTCCAAGGCTTGGCTCTCTCACTCATGTTTTGCCAGAAACAGCGGGTTCCACGTCTTGCACTCACACCAGTGTCCATTTTAAGCCCTCAGCCTCGTCCACACCTGAAGTATTGCAAAGAGAAGAGGTGCAAATTGTGACTGATTAACAAAATACATCTGTATCCCCTGAAACACCCAGTGAAGGTGGATTGTTTAATTTGCATGAAAACAGTGCACAAAAAGCTGAAAGATTCAAGGTCTGACTGGCCGTAGCACTCAGTCACATCTTTTATGCACCGCAGTTCTTTTTAAATGTCAATAAAATGACCCCAACTAGCACTTTTGAACATTCAAAACAACAGTGTTTCCATTTCAGGTGTTCTGGGTGTGATCGTGATCTAATAAAGAGTACAGTTTGAAGGAACAAAAACAACTTAAAAGTTTCTCATTGGCTCTAGCACTTATTCACATCTATTCATGCTATTTCCTTTTCAGTGGTCAATAAAATTACCCCAACAAGTAGCACTTACTCTATCTGAAAATGTCAAGTCAGTGCCAGTGTTTGGGTCATGTTACTGACCGGACTTTTTACCTTGTCAGTTTTTGTTAAAGGTGTCACTTTGTCAAGGATCTCACAGACAAGATAACCCCAAAGAGAAGCACTTTTGAACATTAAAGACAACAGCGTTTCCATTTGGGGTGTTCTGGTTGTGATCTAAATCTAAGACAAGGTACTGTTGCTATAGTCACATACAGCTGCCCCAAAAGATAGCACTTACTGATTTAACATGAACAGTGAATGCTACATTTGAGAGAACAGTAAGGACTTCCAAGCACCTTCCTCACTGGCAATAGCATTTGGGCACATCTTGTATTTAGGTCAATAAAATGTCAATAAAATTACCCCAACAAGTAGCACTTACTGTATCTGAAAATGTCAAGTTAGTGCCAGTGTTTGGGTAACTTCAGTGACTAGCCCAATTTTCTCCGTGGAACTGTACCATCAAATTAGTTTGGGACAGACACAAGCAAGACAACTGAGCCTGAAGCTTTTACCTTTTTCTATTCTCCTCACTGATAAAGCTGGCTACAACCACAGGGATGTTTGCTGGGCATCTGCTCTTCGTGGTTTGGTCTGACGTCCAAGGCTTGGCTCTCTCACTCATGTTTTGCCAGAAACAGCGGGTTCCACCTCTCGCACTCACACCAGTGTCCATTTTAAGCCCTCAGCCTCGTCCACACCTGAAGTATTGCAAAGAGAAGAGGTGCAAATTGTGACTGATTAACAAAATACATCTGTATCCCCTGAAACTCCCAGTCATTGATGAACCCTACGACTCTGGACAAAGGTTTTTAGGGAAGGCAGAAATTGTGTCATTAACGCACATTGAAGGTGGATTGTTTAATTTGCATGAAAACAGTGCACAAAAAGCTCAAAGATTCAAGGTGTGACTGGCCGTAGCACTCAGTCACATCTTTTATGCACCGTAGTTCTTTTGAAATATCAATAAAATGACCCCAACTAGCACTTTTGAACATTCAAAACAACAGTGTTTCCATTTCAGGTGTTCTGGGTGTGATCGTGATCTAATAAAGAGTACAGTTTGAAGGAACAAAAACAACTTAAAAGTTTCTCATTGGCTCTAGCACTTATTCACATCTATTCATGCTATTTCCTTTTCAGTGGTCAATAAAATTACCCCAACAAGTAGCACTTACTCTATCAGAAAATGTCAAGTCAGTGCCAGTGTTTGGGTCATGTTACTGACCGGACTTTTTACCTTGTCAGTTTTTGTTAAAGGTGTCACTTTGTCAAGGATCTCACAGACAAGATAACCCCAAAGAGAAGCACTTTTGAACATTAAAGACAACAGCGTTTCCATTTGGGGTGGTCTGGTTGTGATCTAAATCTAAGACAAGGTACTGTTGCTATAGTCACATACAGCTGCCCCAAAAGATAGCACTTACTGATTTAACATGAACAGTGAATGCTACATTTGAGAGAACAGTAAGGACTTCCAAGCACCTTCCTCACTGGCAATAGCATTTGGGCACATCTTGTATTTAGGTCAATAAAATGTCAATAAAATTACCCCAACAAGTAGCACTTACTGTATCTGAAAATGTCAAGTCAGTGCCAGTGTTTGGGTAACTTCAGTGACTAGCCCAATCTTCTCCGTGGAACTGTACCATCAAATTAGTTTTGGGACAGACACAAGCAAGACAACTGAGCCTGAGGCTTTTACCTTTTTCTATTCTCCTCACTGATAAAGCTGGCTACAACCACAGGGATGTTTGCTGGCATCTGCTCTTCGTGGTTTGGTCTGATGTCCAAGGCCTGGCTCTCTCACTCATGTTTTGCCAGAAACAGCGGGTTCCACCTCTTGCACTCACACCAGTGTCCATTTTAAGCCCTCCGCCTCGTCCACACCTGAAGTATTGCAAAGAGAAGAGGTGCAAATTGTGACTGATTAACAAAATACATCTGTATCCCCTGAAACTCCCAGTCATTGATGAACCCTACGACTCTGGACAAAGGTTTTTAGGGAAGGCAGAAATTGTGTCATTAACGAACGCTGAAGGTGGATTGTTTAATTTGCATGAAAACAGTGCACAAAAAGATTCAAGGTCTGACTGGCCGTAGCACTCAGTCACATCTTTTATGCACCGCAGTTCTTTTTAAATGTCAATAAAATGACCCCAACTAGCACTTTTGAACATTCAAAACAACAGTGTTTCCATTTCAGGTGTTCTGGGTGTGATCGTGATCTAATAAAGAGTACAGTTTGAAGGAACAAAAACAACTTAAAAGTTTCTCATTGGCTCTAGCACTTATTCACATCTATTCATGCTATTTCCTTTTCAGTGGTCAATAAAATTACCCCAACAAGTAGCACTTACTGTATCTGAAAATGTCAAGTCAGTGCCAGTGTTTGGGTCATGTTACTGACCGGACTTTTTACCTCGTCAGTTTTTGTTAAAGGTGTCACTTTGTCAAGGATCTCACAGACAAGATAACCCCAAAGAGAAGCACTTTTGAACATTAAAGACAACAGCGTTTCCATTTGGGGTGTTCTGGTTGTGATCTAAATCTAATACAAGGTACTGTTGCTATAGTCACATACAGCTGCCCCAAAAGGTAGCACTTACTGATTTAATAATAACAGTGAATGCTACATTTGAGAGAACAGTAAGGACTTCCAAGCACCTTCCTCACTGGCAAAAGCATTTAGGCACATCTTGTATTCAAGTGAACACTTTTTAAAGGTCAATAAAATTACCCCAACAAGTAGCACTTACTGTATCTGAAAATGTCAAGTCAGTGCCAGTGTTTGGGTAACTTCAGTGACTAGCCCAATCTTCTCCGTGGAACTGTACCATCAAATTAGTTTTGGGACAGACACAAGCAAGACAACTGAGCCTGAACCTTTTACCTTTTTCTGTTCTCCTCACTGATAAAGCTGGCTACAACCACAGCGATGTTTGCTGGCATCTGCTCTTCGTGGTTTGGTCTGACGTCCAAGGCTTGGCTCTCTCACTCATGTTTTGCCAGAAACAGCGGGTTCCACCTCTTGCACTCACACCAGTGTCCATTTTAAGCCCTCAGCCTCGTCCACACCTGAAGTATTGCAAAGAGAAGAGGTGCAAATTGTGACTGATTAACAAAATACATCTGTATCCCCTGAAACCCCCAGTCATTGATGAACCCTACGACTCTGGACAAAGGTTTTTAGGGAAGGCAGAAATTGTGTCATTAACGCACGTTGAAGGTGGATTGTTTAATTTGCATGAAAACAGTGCACAAAAAGCTGAAAGATTCAAGGTCTGACTGGCCGTAGCACTCAGTCACATCTTTTATGCACCGCAGTTCTTTTGAAATATCAATAAAATGACCCCAACTAGCACTTTTGGAACATTCAAAACAACAGTGTTTCCATTTCAGGTGTTCTGGGTGTGATCGTGATCTAATAAAGAGTACAGTTTGAAGGAACAAAAACAACTTAAAAGTTTCTCATTGGCTCTAGCACTTATTCACATCTATTCATGCTATTTCCTTTTCAGTGGTCAATAAAATTACCCCAACAAGTAGCACTTACTGTATCTGAAAATGTCAAGTCAGTGCCAGTGTTTGGGTCATGTTACTGACCGGACTTTTTACCTCGTCACTTTTTGTTAAAGGTGTCACTTTGTCAAGGATCTCACAGACAAGATAACCCCAAAGAGAAGCACTTTTGAACATTAAAGACAACAGCGTTTCCATTTGGGGTGTTCTGGTTGTGATCTAAATCTAATACAAGCTACTGGTGCGATAGTCACATACAGCTGCCCCAAAAGATAGCACTTACTGATTTAACATGAACAGTGAATGCTACATTTGAGAGAACCGTAAGGACTTCCAAGCACCTTCCTCACTGGCAAAAGCATTTAGGCACATCTTGTATTTAGGTGAACACTTTTTTAAGGTCAATAAAATTACCCCAACAAGTAGCACTTACTGTATCTGAAAATGTCAAGTTAGTGCCAGTGTTTGGGTAACTTCAGTGACTAGCCCAATCTTCTCCGTGGAACTGTACCATCAAATTAGTTTTGGGACAGACACAAGCAAGACAACTGAGCCTGAGGCTTTTACCTTTTTCTATTCTCCTCACTGATAAAGCTGGCTACAACCACAGGGATGTTTGCTGGCATCTGCTCTTCGTGGTTTGGTCTGATGTCCAAGGCCTGGCTCTCTCACTCATGTTTTGCCAGAAACAGCGGGTTCAGCCTCTTGCACTCACACCAGTGTCCATTTTAAGCCCTCCGCCTCGTCCACACCTGAAGTATTGCAAAGAGAAGAGGTGCAAATTGTGACTGATTAACAAAATACATCTGTATCCCCTGAAACTCCCAGTCATTGATGAACCCTACGACTCTGGACAAAGGTTTTGAGGGAAGGCAGAAATTGTGTCATTAACGAACGCTGAAGGTGGATTGTTTAATTTGCATGAAAACAGTGCACAAAAAGCTGAAAGATTCAAGGTCTGACTGGCCGTAGCACTCAGTCACATCTTTTATGCACCGTAGTTCTTTTCAAATGTCAATAAAATGACCCCAACTAGCACTTTTGAACATTCAAAACAACAGTGTTTCCATTTCAGGTGTTCTGGGTGTGATCGTGATCTAATAAAGAGTACAGTTTGAAGGAACAAAAACAACTTAAAAGTTTCTCATTGGCTCTAGCACTTATTCACATCTATTCATGCTATTTCCTTTTCAGTGGTCAATAAAATTACCCCAACAAGTAGCACTTACTGTATCTGAAAATGTCAAGTCAGTGCCAGTGTTTGGGTCATGTTACTGACCGGACTTTTTACCTCGTCACTTTTTGTTAAAGGTGTCACTTTGTCAAGGATCTCACAGACAAGATAACCCCAAAGAGAAGCACTTTTGAACATTAAAGACAACAGCGTTTCCATTTGGGGTGTTCTGGTTGTGATCTAAATCTAATACAAGCTACTGTGTGCTATAGTCACATACAGCTGCCCCAAAAGATAGCACTTACTGATTTAACATGAACAGTGAATGCTACATTTGAGAGAACAGTAAGGACTTCCAAGCACCTTCCTCACTGGCAATAGCATTTGGGCACATCTTGTATTTAGGTCAATAAAATGTCAATAAAATTACCCCAACAAGTAGCACTTACTGTATCTGAGAATGTCAAGTTAGTGCCAGTGTTTGGGTAACTTCAGTGACTAGCCCAATATTCTCCGTGGAACTGTACCATCAAATTAGTTTTGGGACAGACACAAGCAAGACAACTGAGCTTGAGGCTTTTACCTTTTTCTATTCTCCTCACTGATAAAGCTGGCTACAACCACAGCGATGTTTGCTGGCATGTGCTCTTCGTGGTTTGGTCTGACGCCCAAGGCTTGGCTCTCTCACTCATGTTTTGCCAGAAACAGCGGGTTCCACCTCTTGCACTCACACCAGTGTCCATTTTAAGCCCTCAGCTTCGTCCACACCTGAAGTATTGCAAAGAGAAGAGGTGCAAATTGTGACTGATTAACAAAATACATCTGTATCCCCTGAAACCCCCAGTCATTGATGAACCCTACGACTCTGGACAAAGGTTTTTAGGGAAGGCAGAAATTGTGTCATTAACGCACGTTGAAGGTGGATTGTTTAATTTGCATGAAAACAGTGCACAAAAAGCTGAAAGATTCAAGGTCTGACTGGCCGTAGCACTCAGTCACATCTTTTATGCACCGTAGTTCTTTTGAAATGTCAATAAAATGACCCCAACTAGCACTTTTGAACATTCAGAACAACAGTGTTTCCATTTCAGGTGTTCTGGGTGTGATCGTGATCTAATAAAGAGTACAGTTTGAAGGAACAAAAACAACTTAAAAGTTTCTCATTGGCTCTAGCACTTATTCACATCTATTCATGCTATTTCCTTTTCAGTGGTCAATAAAATTACCCCAACAAGTAGCACTTACTCTATCTGAAAATGTCAAGTCAGTGCCAGTGTTTGGGTCATGTTACTGACCGGACTTTTTACCTCGTCAGTTTATGTTAAAGGTGTCACTTTGTCAAGGATCTCACAGACAAGATAACCCCAAAGAGAAGCACTTTTGAACATTAAAGACAACAGCGTTTCCATTTGGGGTGTTCTGGTTGTGATCTAAATCTAATACAAGCTACTGGTGCGATAGTCACATACAGCTGCCCCAAAAGATAGCACTTACTGATTTAATATAAACAGTGAATGCTACATTTGAGAGAACAGTAAGGACTTCCGAGCACCTTCCTCACTGGCAAAAGCATTTAGGCACATCTTGTATTTAGGTGAACACTTTTTTAAGGTCAATAAAATTACCCCAACAAGTAGCACTTACTGTATCTGAAAATGTCAAGTTAGTGCCAGTGTTTGGGTAACTTCAGTGACTAGCCCAATCTTCTCCGTGGAACTGTACCATCAAATTAGTTTTGGGACAGACACAAGCAAGACAACTGAGCCTGAGGCTTTTACCTTTTTCTATTCTCCTCACTGATAAAGCTGGCTACAACCACAGGGATGTTTGCTGGCATCTGCTCTTCGTGGTTTGGTCTGATGTCCAAGGCCTGGCTCTCTCACTCATGTTTTGCCAGAAACAGCGGGTTCAGCCTCTTGCACTCACACCAGTGTCCATTTTAAGCCCTCCGCCTCGTCCACACCTGAAGTATTGCAAAGAGAAGAGGTGCAAATTGTGACTGATTAACAAAATACATCTGTATCCCCTGAAACTCCCAGTCATTGATGAACCCTACGACTCTGGACAAAGGTTTTGAGGGAAGGCACAAATTGTGTCATTAACAAACACTGAAGGTGGATTGCTTAATTTGCATGAAAACAGTGCACAAAAAGCTGAAAGATTCAAGGTCTGACTGGCCGTAACACTCATTCACATCTTTTATGCACCGCAGTTCTTTTGAAATGTCAATAAAATGACCCCAACTACCACTTTTGAACATTCAAAACAACAGTGTTTCCATTTCAGGTGTTCTGGGTGTGATCGTGATCTAATAAAGAGTACAGTTTGAAGGAACAAAAACAACTTAAAAGTTTCTCATTGGGTCTAGCACTTATTCACATCTATTCATGCTATTTCCTTTTCAGTGGTCAATAAAATTACCCCAACAAGTAGCACTTACTCTATCAGAAAATGTCAAGTCAGTGCCAGTGTTTGGGTCATGTTACTGACCGGACTTTTTACCTCGTCAGTTTTTGTTAAAGGTGTCACTTTGTCAAGGATCTCACAGACAAGATAACCCCAAAGAGAAGCACTTTTGAACATTAAAGACAACAGCGTTTCCATTTGGGGTGTTCTGGTTGTGATCTAAATCTAATACAAGGTACTGGTGCTATAGTCACATACAGCTGCCCCAAAAGGTAGCACTTACTGATTTAATAATAACAGTGAATGCTACATTTGAGAGAACAGTAAGGACTTCCAAGCACCTTCCTCACTGGCAAAAGCATTTAGGCACATCTTGTATTTAGGTGAACACTTTTTCAAGGTCAATAAAATTACCCCAACAAGTAGCACTTACTGTATCTGAAAATGTCAAGTCAGTGCCAGTGTTTGGGTAACTTCAGTGACTAGCCCAATCTTCTCCGTGGAACTGTACCATCAAATTAGTTTTGGGACAGACACAAGCAAGACAACTGAGCCTGAAGCTTTTACCTTTTTCTATTCTCCTCACTGATAAAGCTGGCTACAACCACAGGGATGTTTGCTGGCATCTGCTCTTCGTGGTTTGGTCTGACGTCCAAGGCTTGGCTCTCTCACTCATGTTTTGCCAGAAACAGCGGGTTCCACCTCTTGAACTCACACCAGTGTCCATTTTAAGCCCTCAGACTCGTCCACACCTGAAGTATTGCAAAGAGAAGAGGTGCAAATTGTGACTGATTAACAAAATACATCTGTATCCCCTTAAACTCCCAGTCATTGATGAACCCTACGACTGTGGACAAAGGTTTTTAGGGAAGGCAGAAATTGTGTCATTAACGAAGGCTGAAGGTGGATTGTTTAATTTGCATGAAAACAGTGCACAAAAAGCTGGATTCAAGGTCTGACTGGCCGTAGCACTCAGTCACATCTTTTATGCACCGCAGTTATTGTCAAATGTCAATAAAATGACCCCAACTAGCACTTTTGAACATTCAAAACAACAGTGTTTCCATTTCAGGTGTTCTGGGTGTGATCGTGATCTAATAAAGAGTACAGTTTGAAGGAACAAAAACAACTTAAAAGTTTCTCATTGGCTCTAGCACTTATTCACATGTATTCATGCTATTTCCTTTTCAGTGGTCAATAAAATTACCCCAACAAGTAGCGCTTACTCTATCAGAAAATGTCAAGTCAGTGCCAGTGTTTGGGTCATGTTACTGACCGGACTTTTTACCTCGTCAGTTTTTGTTGTAGTGTTGTACTGTTGGTATAGTCACATACAGCTGCCCCAAAAGATAGCACTTTTGATT
>CAAE01012410.1:5108-24341 GCA_000180735.1 Tetraodon nigroviridis
CTTTTTTGGCTTGTTGTCCCGACAGTGAGGAAACTGCAGTAGCACAGGAAATGTCCGTGAATGGGCCGGTGTGAGTGCCCCGTTGGACCTGCTGGTTCTGGCTCTACAGACTTTCCCAGTCCTTCAGATTGACTCTTTGCAGCTCCACTGTTTTTAATCGAAGCACTCTGCTGCCATGTTATTGGACCTGGACAATGCCAATCAACACCAGGAGCGAGACGGCAGAAGGCGTTTAAATAAAAAAAAAAAAGCGAGAAAAAAAATAATCAAGAAATTCAAGACCATACGCGATCTAGAGGAATAATCTTTAAGGCCTTTTTTTTTTTCCCTAACGTTGCACATTTGTGCAGTTTTAATGTAGCAACAACAAAGTCCAAGAGTAAACATCATCCTTATTTTTTTATGTCCTAAAAACTGAGATTTCTTGACTCGTTTAAAGCTGTTGGAGTCCCGTTATTTGGGATTAGACATCCACATCCCTGACCGAATAGCACAGGCAAAGTTTTTTTTTTTTCCTGATGCCTTTATTTTAAATACGCTTCTTCTTTTTCAAGCTTAAGAAAAAGCACTTATGCAGCCACATATTGTACATTTCAGCACAATGTTTCAACCTCTTTGCAGGCCTACTCATCTGTTCACCGGAATTTTTGTCATCTGTCGTTTACGTTCCCCACCTCTCAAATAACTGTTAATGAAACATCTTGGGTTGCCATCGCACATCGCCATGAATGTTTTAGTGCTTTAGGAGGTTGCTGGAAAGAGCTCTAGATAGTATTATCGTCTTTTGTGCAATAATGTCAATTAGCCATTTTATTTAAATTCAGCATTATATCTTTTTAGTATAAAATTCTTTGAACACTTGCATTGGCTTTAAAAAAACAAATTTAGTTTTAAATTTCCTGTCTTTTCATTACTACTGCATGTATAATTGGTTCTCTGTTGACCTAGCTAGTGAGCTAAGACCTTCTGATTGTGATGACCTTAAACTTTAATATTGCTATTCCTTCTAAACCAACCAAACTTTATCTACCTAAATATATTATCTACTCTTTTCTGTCCTGCAGGCGCTTCCTCTGAGTGCTGGGCCATCTGGAATGATGCTTCCCCCCCCCCATTTTATTTCTTCTTTCTCAGCAGCGCGGTTGTACAGGGCGGATCTAGGTAGATTCTGCACAGCTCAAGGCCTGTTATGTCCTCAAAACATTTGATAGCATTCAGGTTGTATGATCATCATTGTGTAAAAAAAAAAAAAAGGAAATTAAAAGTGTCTGCTTGACCACAATAATATAAAAATATGTGATATTTTGATGCATCCTCACAAGAAATGTACCAATCTAGGGCTCATTTTTCTGGGGTAAATTTAGCAATTGACTGAAGATAATGGGGACATTGTGTATTCATTACAATATGTAAAAATGGATGAATTGAGGTGACAAAACTCGAGTCACCTAGTTACCTGAAACTTCCTGTTCCATCTCATGATGCTGAGACACGAACAACAAACGAACCAGAAGCCACAACAATGAAATAAGTATTTTGATTTACAGATTTACGTCAAATCTTATCCCAGATGTTTTCTGTAAATGGAGACAATGTGACAACGGAGTTTAAACTGAGTTTTTATTTGGACTCCTAAAAACTAAGATGGCATGATTGACAATGTAATCTGGCTCAGAGGTGGTCCCTAAAAAAGTAAAAAACAAAACAACCCCCCCTCCCCAACAATTAAAAAAAAAAACAAAAAACAAAAAAAAAACCTAAAAGTGGTTAATCTTTTAACTGTAAAGTGTTGCCACACAAACCAAAATGAAACAAGCTGACTGGATGTTGACTGCAGTCACGGCACAGTTTTGTTTTCACTGTCACGCTATAAAGCCTCATTAGCATCATGTTATTTTAAACAATTTTTCATGGTATATTTGTTAGAACTAGCTGTATCGATCTGCTCCCTCACAGAGTCAAATCTTCTAGCTTGGTTTTCAAAAAACATGCAAACATCCTTTAAATATGTACCTTCATGTTGGTATACTGACTCAGTACGTGTGCAGCTTTGTTACAAACACAGAGCTCCAAACATTTAGACAGATGTTACTGATCTAACCCAAGAGGCAGAAGTTTAAAACTTGTTATTGTGAATGTAATCTTCAATCCAGGATAACGCGGTACAATTTTAACAACCTCTAAAATAAACAGCCCTACGGCATCTCCACGATCACAAAAATAGTTGGTGTTGATTTGTTTTTAAACAAAGGAGGGAAAAAAATATCATTGATGATTTACATGTACTTTATCAAAAAAGCACTGGTCAGAAATAAACAAATGGCACATTGGATTCCTAATTTAAAGATGAGTGGTATTTGAAAAACTTTCTTATTGAAGAGTTAAATAAATTACTACCATAAACGATACATACAAATCTGGATTATATACAAGTAGTTATTAGACACAGAAGAATCTACACGATTTAATGTTTGACAAAGACAGCAGTGAAACATTATATTACATAACAGTTTGTGTCAGATTGATGTGTGTGTAGGTGATAAACCACTGACATTTACAAATATTAAAAAAACAAACAAAAAAAAAACTGGCAGTGGTTAAAAGAAAAGACCGCTCCAGGAATTGTTCAAGAATCCATTAGCAAAATAAATAACTTGTACTATACAAAGGCCATTTTCTTGTAGTTGCAGCATGTGATAACACGTTTGGTGCATTTCCAGTACATGTGCTTTTTAGCCTCAAAACAATGAAAAGGAGCAGAATTTTCCTTTGATCAGCCTTCAGTTTTGGACACTTTTTGTGGGGCTGATCTGTTGGTTAAAAACCACCCACCCCACCTATGAAGTGATCAGTTTTTCTCTTCATTCTTTGATTCTCAAGAAAATGCTCAAGTCCTTCCTGCTTTTGTGTACCCTTTAAGAAAAAACCCAGAATGTTGATAGTGGTGCGGCTGCTTAAAAAAAAAAAAAAGTAAAGGAGTAGAGGGGCAGTTTATCGTCCACTTTGTAAACACTGAAATATTGCAGACACGCTCAAACTGCGCTTGTTTTCAGTCAGTCAGTTTATTCATGAGCCCTAACTGGTGCAAATGTGGGAAGTCAAAAATGAATTCTTTACGAACTGATTGTTTCCTTTGGGCTACTGTTCTCGAATTGCGGCGAGGGTGTCTGGCGGTGATGAGGTTGAAGAGCAAGCATGTGTGTCTGACATGGTCAGGTGTTGTGCCAAATGCAGGTCCTTCTTTATTCATCCCTTGTGACATGGAAGAGGGGTATGGTTTTAGTCAAAATAGGTTTATGCAGGTGGAGGGTGTGACAAACTATCAATGCTGAAGCAGGACATATTGTCTAATATGGATGCCTACATGCACACGCCTAGTGCACAGTCAGATTTTGGGGGGCCGGGGGTGCAAGCTGCAGCAGCAGGCCAGAAAAGAGCAAGTGGTTCTCCTGGAGCATTTTTTTTTCCTTTTTTTTTTCTTATTTAAAAAAAAAAGACGAAATATCCCAACAAAAGGTTATTAGTTTTTAACACTAGTAAAACGAACGGCTGTTCAGTCATGGTTTGCGTCTATGCGTCTGACAGGCAGCTCTGAATACTGTCCATCCACAGTTGAGCGTTCGTGCTGTCCTGAGCACAGAAATTGTACACCCGTTTGGTCGTCTTGAGCTGAGGAGAGAGAGAGGGAGAAGGATTCATTGAGCTTAAGTTCTTATCTTACCTAAACATTTAGAAAAATCTGTTTTTTTGTTTTATTATTATTTTTAGGTTCTGGAGGGACTTACATCGAAGAAGGCTTTCTCTTCAATGTTCTTAGGCGCTCCGATAGTGGGTGTTCCTGGGATCACCGACTCAACTTCAGCCAACTCAATCACACCTTTGCACTCCTTGTCCTGCCTGCTCTCATAATATCTCAGCTGAACAAACACACACACATATTATTATTATGAATTAAAACTCTCATCAATAAAGGCAGTATTTCACCTTACTGACCTGATGTTTAGTCTTGTCTAAAACAAACAATCGTTGTTTCCATGGTTTCAACAAAGCCCCCTTTTTAAAGAGGATACCTTCAAAACTCCTAAAGGAGGACGAATAACCCAAACGTTACCAATATGTGAGACTGAACCATCAGTTTTTCCAGCAGCCCCACTCTCACCTGTTCTCACTCTCTGTGCTCTGGAACTGGCTGTAAAGAGTGCTGGTGCTGGTCCGCCCTGCAACTGGTGTGGATGAGGCACTGGCCTCACACTCCAGAGCCAAGTTGATTGAGGAGCCAATGTCACTCTCCTGCAGGTAGACACCCTGAGAGCGCCGCTGGTGGCACAGGTTAGAAGACATCAGCAAGGAGCTGGAGAATGAAGACTGTAGGGGGAGGGGGAAACGAGAGGCGTCAAACAACCTTTGTAATAGAACTATGCATTTTTATATAATAAACACATTGCTAATTGGATTTAAAGCAGAGCAACTCTGGTTCCCACCTTGCTCTCCAGTTTGGTCTCACTTTTCTGAGTGGTCTTGATTTTGTCCCACGTGTCCTTCCACTTCTCAGATGTTTGTCCTAACTCAGCCTCCAACCTCTGCAGGTCCTGCAGCAGCTTAGTGATGGCGTCGGGCACCGTTTTACACGTGCTGTCATAGCATGGCCACACGATCTGCCGCTGAGACTTGGGCCCGCCGCTGTCAGGCTTGTCCGGTGTCTCCTTCAAAGTGCGCTCCTGCCAGCTTTTCAGATCCCAGTCGTAAGACGGCCCCTCAGACAGCGTCTCCTCCGTGTAGAAATTCCACACCTTTAGGTTTGAGATGAAGGTATATGGCCGCAACACCTGGGAGATAAACTGTGAGTCTTAGACTTGTCCAGGTGCATCTCCATGAATTGCACATTAAAAAAAGTGACAAGAAAAAATCAACATCAACACACAATCATTACACACAAACTGATATAATTCCAGTGGTAATTTTGATGGAAATTTAAATAAAAATATGTATTCTCTGTCATAATGCGACAGACACGTAAGACACGTTTGAAAAATTAGACATGTTTGTTTTGCTTCAAATAAACAAAGCAAAATAGACACGAGTTATTACTTTATATGCATTTTGTTTGTTTTTTTTATTGTCTTGTGGCATTTATGTTTCTAGCTATGTTACTATGTGACAAAGTTTTTTTTTTTTAAGTTAAATAAAACTTACAAGTACAAAAGTAAAAGTAATTTACTAACATTAATGCGGTTTAATTACAGTAAGTTCAATTGTTATTAATATTTTTTCTGTCTTAGTTTATTTTTCAACATTCAACATTTGAGGGGAAAAAGTTCAAAGAATACTTGTTTTGAAAGTAGTAAACACACGCAAGTGTAACAAATAAATAACAAGTAACCTAAGTAGATATATTGTCTCCTCGCATGATCATCTGTTTTTAGTTATTGTTTTTTTAGGCTGACTAATCAGTGATCAGCACCAAATATGTTGATTGTGTTATGACTATAGATCACAATGGTGTAGAAAAAAAATGGTGGTGTCATTTTATTAAGTTTTAGAATCATGGAGAATATTTGATTGAACAATAAATTAACAAGTTACTTAAGTAGAAATATTGCTGCCTCATGTAATCTGATTGTTTTCAGTTATTGGTTTAATTAGGCTGATTAATTGGGGATTGGCATTCAAAGTTCTGATTGTGTAAAGACTAAAGATTATTTTTGTTGTGAAAAAAGTTTGTGGTGTCTAACTAACGAGGTATAAAGATGGAGAATACTTAGTTGGAGAAAAAGATCAAAGGGTCTTTTTTTCTAAAACACTGACTTTTTGAATTTTATAGCTGTAAACCACAATCACTACAATTCAAAGAAACAAATCCCCTCTGTTTTTAAATTAGATTGTTTCTTTACACAAACATCTTAATGTATTCTAAATTAGTGAGATGCACTTGCGGTCTTACTTCCTCGTCCTCAGGAGAGAACATGTAGTTGTAGAAGATGGGAGTTCTCTTGCTCAGCCTATCGATGTAATCCCAAACTCACTTACACACTTGGGGGCTCTTCCTCTCTCCTTTCTCTTCATACAACACTCCTGTACATACACACATAAAGGGGGAGCGTTTTTATTTTTTCCTCTAACAAACAATGCCAAATCATTGTTGGGGTTTTTTTTTCTTACCCAGCTCTATGCGCTCATAGTCAGAGTCGAGCAGGAAGGTGCGGAAGCGGTTGGACACGTAGTGATAAGCCAAAAACTTCAGGTAATACTGGCTGAATTCAAACTCCATAGGAAACTGCAGGTGGATCTGAAGTTGGGGGGGGACCACAAAGACACACGACAAGAACGTATTCTAAGGATTCGAGTGTTCGTATGTTTTGTTTTTTTTAGCAAAAAGACTCATAATGTCAATCACTTTCAGTCAAACTTGACTTTATATTCATCATTCATATTATTGAGTTGGAAATTTTGATTAATGCACATGGCATTTGTGTTTTTACGGAAGGCACTGATGTTTTAAGTTAATTTATTATATGGTATTTGTACCTAAGCCTTCCTTGTATTTTTATGACTTCCAATAAAACTGCTACAAAAAAGTACATAAAAAAAGGCCAAGTTCAAGCTTCTACAAACTGAAGCCAGAAGTACGCGCCTACCTGGTGAACACAATCTAGAAACTGCAGGAAGACAGGAGTAAAGCCGCTGCTTTGGCTGCACAGAGTCTGCGCTCCACGGTGACTGAATCTGTGACCGAATGACAGCCATTCCTTCTCCACCAGCAACCGGAATCCGTCGAAGGTTCTGTAATATGGGTCCGACAGCAACTGTACCAAAGACACCACCTAAAGGACACAGGTGCTCCGAGAGCTGAGTTGCTGTAAACCTCGAGGAAAAAAAAAAAAAAAAAAAAAAAAAAGATTTAAGATTAAACCTGCGTGGTGACGTCCCAGCCGTCTTCCAAGCTGACCATGACGGAAGAGCCTGTATCTAGCAACTCCACCACCAAGACGGACACCTGCAACACCCTGTGAAGCTGCACGCACACACACACAAACACACACACACACACACACACACAAACAGTGAGTAAGGGCACACCCATGCATGGTTTACCCTTAAAGCGTAGGCTTTTTTGGCTAATGTGAGTAGACACAACGCACAAAGCATGGTTATTATGTATAAATCACACAAAATAACAAAGTAAAAAAGAGTGTAAACCCTGTTTCCATACTGCTGCAACCCCATATAAACAATTTTTGTCCTGATGGCGAGCAGAGTTTGGATGTTGTATAATAACACACCAACATTTTGTGCAGGAGGAATCTGGCAGGGTAGCTTCAAGAACAAGGAACGGGGTAATATTGATGCTTAGGCAGGGAAGAAATGATGCCAAGTGGGAGCACACAATAAGAAAAATACAAAGACCATATGAATAGTCAAATGGTCACTAACTAACCCCCCAACAGAGGGTGCAGAGTCATTGTAGGGGGGCTTGGAACATGGGTAGAGTAAACGAACTATTCAAAAAATGAGACTGGTAAGTTCAATTTCAACTGCAATTTTTGTTTAAATAGTGTCTTTTACCATAAAAAATTTGTTTGAGGTACTTTACAGAGGCAGAAACCCAGAGCCCTAACTGCCAGGTAAAGCAAAGTGGCAAAGGAAAAACCCACTTTTAACAGGTTGAAACCTTAAGCAGGACCAGGCTTAAAAGTGGGGGTCATACTGCTGACAGCTGGCTGGGTAAAGGAGGAGAATAGAGAGACAGAACAGAAAATAAAAAAGAGAGAGAAAAATAAGATTAATTGCAAACTTAATACCGCGGCCTGGATTTAAGAAGATCTGCAACATAAAGCAGGTCCACACCAGTTGCTAAAAAGATGTTGGGAAATATAGGTAAGCTCAACAAACCTTTCGGTTTTTTGCGTTTTTTTTTTCCCTCTCAGGGACTGGTTATGTTTCAAAACTAATTTTTACAGACAGGTAATTATTAAATTTTTTTTTATTGATATACACACACACACAAAACCACACACACATAAATATATATATTTATATACATATGTAAAAAGCAATTGGGGCACGGAAATTTTCTTTTGTACCAAAGGAGGGGTTCAGCAGAGAAAGATTTTCGAAACACTGCACTAACCAAAGCCATCCACTCGGATTCCTCCAAGCAGCGCTGGAAGCTCATGTTGGGGTCGGTGGTCGTGGAGCTTGGCACGCATGCCTTCATCAGCTTTTTGAAACTGTTTTTCACCTGGCCGCACATCACACACCTCAATGGGAACCACCTCCCACTGCTGGAAAGAGTCCTGCTTCCCTCCCTAAACACAGCATACAACAGTGACTTGAAGTAAAAAAAAATAAATAAATAGTAAAGTTCTATTTTTAGAATGCAGAAAAATATTTGCTTGTTCTGTGTGTTGGGCATATTTTTTTTATCTAAAATAAGACACTTTTAAAAAGTTTTTTTTTGGAAGGGTCTCACTTTATCTTTACATTTTAACACAATAAAAAAAACCCCACAAAGACCATATCATAGTATAACAGACTCCTGGGTGCTGGTTACCTTGAGCTGAGTCTTGTCTCCTATGATGTATAAATAAGCTTTTTGTTGACGGAGAAACAGTGATTCACTGGGTCCTCCATTAGGCTGTGATGACTCTTTCCCTGCCAGGCGTGTTCCCACATCTGGATTGTAAGCGCTTAGACGTCCACTGCCTCGGATGCTTCCCCATTTACCTGGAATAGCATTCAGAATAGACAGAGCTGTAAAACTGTCTCATCAGTTGGGCAAGTTCTGTTAGTTTTTTAGTCCAGTTCTACAGCCGTCTACGGACTCCTTACAAGGAGTGAGCATGAATGTAATTTGCTGACAAAAGGAGAAATGATCAAAACATAAAATTACAAAAAGGACTTCAGAGCTGCCAGGGGTGGAGTAGCAGAGTGCACGCGCAGTGACCTCTGATCAACACAGGCAAATGACATCAGATCATCAGTCCCTGAATCCAGCACGCTAGAAGGACTAACACCCAAGGACTCACACCAAACACACCAATTCTGCCAAGGAGCAATGTCTGATCGATTAGGTAGAAATGGAGAGGGGGGTGGGGTGGGGGTTGGGGGGGCTATTGTACCTCTAGAAGGGTTCCTGGTCTTGCCAGACACTTTGGGCTGGGAGAGGGAGATGACCTTCGCCCTTTGACCCAGAGCTGAGGTCAAACAACAAATACGGTCCATTAAACACCACCAGAGTGGATAACATGCACACATTCCTTTTTTTCCTTTCTCTTTCTTTCATAAACACAAATGCAGACATGGTGTCCTTTCCTCACCTCCTCTACCGAAGGTCCCTGGCACATCATCCTTGTTGCCCATCACTTGCTTCATCAGAGCACCGATTTTAGGCTGCCTTAATTTATCTGACAAATCTGAAAATGCAATAAAACACTCAAACAAGTTGATTCCTCACTCATAAACGCAAATTTTAAAGACTGATTAATCATAAATAATCCATATGCAGCAGCATACTTAACGCGTGTGTGTGTGTGAGTCGACAGACCAACCTAAGGTGTTCATATGTGTTGAAGTGAAGCCACCAAGTGTGTTTCTGCCACTGCTCTCACTGTAAGAGGGCATGGAATTCATAATGGCCTGCAGGTACTTCTCCTGCTCCAGACTGGTGGAATCCGCCTGGGAGGGAACTGCGACAACAATGCACACAAACAAATATAAATATTTTATATAATATTGTCAGTTTTTACCAGCATACAGGCTGGAAAAGGATGAAGCACTCCCTATATTGTACCGATTTTAATACACAGCATGACAAAAACACAGGGTCAACACAGAAATGTCCTTTTTAGTACCTGCAGCAGGGGCATTTGGGGATTTGAAGAAACCCACCACTCCCTTTGCGTGCAGACCTGCTGACCGCAGCAGAACGGCTTTGGTCCGTGAGCTCCTCCAGCAGATGACGGGGAAGCGATTTTGACGGTAGGAGCGGCAGATTCTCTGGATGGTTGTATCAGGAATGGTCTGAGGCACAATCAGCAGGCCGGGGTAGCTGTGGCACAAAACAGACACAATGCACTTATATTCAGTAATAAACTCAGAGAAATATTGGGAAGGATTACTTTTATGTGCTGTTATTTAGCTCACCTCCTGCAGAGAGTGTACATCCTGTTGACAGTGGAAATCCTGAAAGGCTCATTCTTTGATCGCGTCAGGCTGTTGCTAAGGGTGCCTAGACCTAAGCGCTGGTAGTCACGACAACAGGCACGCTCCACAACGTTGCTCATAGTTTGACGGTCCGAGGAACGAATGGTGGAGGAGAGGGTGAGGGCACTCTCTTCCACTTCCTCTGAAACTGCAGAGTCATCGATCAAAAACATGTGGCATTTCTAGTTTCCAAAACAAACAGTATTGTGAGGGACTATTAGGTAAAGCTAAAATTAGTGGTTCTTTTTCAAACCACATTGCTCAATGTCTCAATCGGTACTCATGCCCTTGTAGAAGCACTAATCTCATTATGTCAATCTTGATTGGCTGTCCATCTGCGGCAGGTGGCACTGCCTGCTCTAAATGTGACACATGGATGTCACAACCTCATTTAAACATTTCTTCTCACTCTGAAGCATCTCTGGTGTCCGAGGGTAGGTGGGATAACGGCTCGCAGACAGAGCTTTTCGACTTTGTGCTTTTCTGGAGTATTATTTTGCTCTCAACGCTCGCTTACGCCATTGCTTTGCAGATATTGGTGTCGGCTTTGTTTTCTCGCCACTCTAGGTCGGACAGACACTTCCCTTCAGACAGCAGCATTACAAGCATTACTGGCTAGCCACATTTTCAGTTGCTAATTCGCTACATTCTGTCAGTCGAAATCCATCTTAAAAAATAACCACAAGCCCTGAACCTGCCACTGTGGCAATTTTATTTTGGGCAGGGACCTGCACCAGACCTGTTCAATCTGCCTCGGGCTGGAACATGCCCGGCAGGCGGTCGAGAACCCAGGCTCATACCAGTAGTTTGGTCTTTACAACCAAGAGCTTGCACAGAAGACTGGCATGCCAGGTCAGCCCGTCCGGCAAGGACGCCTGCCACCCCTCATCCACGCCAGGCGTCGAGGAGGAGAAGGGGTGGGGAGACACCACTCCCACAGCTCCTTTAAACTTTGACTATGAGGAGGAGGACGATGGCATCTTTAACCCCCTTATCTCTGAGAATGAGGAGGGGGATGATGGCCATGAGAACGACACAAAAGCCATCTTGCCCCTCAGTTCAGTCAAACTGGAAGTGTACAAATGTGCAGCTGCTCAGCAAGATGTTCCCTGGCCCGTTGTCGTAGCAGAGGCCCCCAGGTGCCGCTATGTGTAAAAGACATTACCCTTGGCCAGGGTGCCACCAAGCAGCCACTCTCTGTGTTTCGGGAGCTGTTGAACAAGCTGGCATGTTCATGTGCTGATCACCCATACAGTGGCAGAAGCCCAGTCTCCGTGCTAGACTGCGAGAAGAGGACAGGTTGGACTTGCTCCGTCTCCCCCCATGGAGCTGCTCATCGCCACCCATCCCCACTCGAGAGCGTCGGCAACAGGGCATTTAACGCCCTGGAACTTCTTACGCCGTATCAGGCTGAGCTGTGTCACGACTACAACCAGACACATGACCAGATGGTGTGGGACGAAATTCCCGTCATTACCAAGCGCTGTACAGTGTAGGCTACAAGGAAGGTCATGGGCACCTTTGTTCTCCAGTAGCGTGCAGTAGTGGGCATTTTCTATTCTCCAGCACTCAAATTCAAAAAAGTGTCATTAAACAATGTTTCGTTGCAGCATCCAAACCAAAAAGGCCAAAAGCCAGAAAGGCGAAGGGCTCAGTGCAAAAACAAAAGACTTAAAATGAAAAAAAAAAATTGTAAGCAGCATGGCGGCAACACCTCTGTACCCCCTTGAGCAGAGGTGGGCAAACTAAGGCCCGGGGGCCACATGTGGCCCAATAAACTTTTTAATCCGGCCCGCGGAGCCTTCACAATAATTTTCTCCAAAAGCCAAATGAAGAGGGTTGTCAACATGATTGGTTAGAAACAAGGTTTAGACCCCCCTCTGGGGCCAAACATCATTTAGAGCTTCATCATTCATCTGTAAATGGACCAATTTACTGGCTCTTTCAAATATTTTCTCAATAGTTCATAAAGCAGGATTTTTTTGTCAAATTCCGATCCTCCTTTGGGGTGCTTAGTTTTTTCACATCAAATGGCCGGCCCCTTCATTAAGATCTAAAACCAAATGTGGCCCTTCAGGCTAAATAATTGCCCAGCCCTGCCCTTGAGGATTGCCTCTTGGGAGTCTGTGTGCAGTACCCCCCATCTCCAGCAGATAGCGCCACCTCTACAGATGAGCCCTATCTTGATTAAAGACCACTTTGGGCAGGGCTTGTAAGCTTCGCATATTTGCACTTCTACCCCTTTACACCAGAGGCTCTCAACACCAGGGAACAACCTCCCTGATGCAAAGATGGCAGATATTGCATCTCTGCCCACCTTCAGGAGGAAGCAATTCAGCACCGGTGCAGCATTTTTCAGGGTAGGAGGGCTAATCACCAGAGGTTACACACTACAGTTCACCACTATCCCTCCCCGCGTCAGCTGTGTAGTAAGATTGCTGGCCCAGGAGGAATCAGCCCATGTTTCACAGGAGGAAATGCACTTACTGTTGAACAGGGCAAGATTTGCATCGTCCCTCCCGCACTGTCCCAGAATGGGTTCTATTCCAGGTAAGTACTTTCAGTTTGCTTTCAAGGGAGTATGCTATGAGTACTGTGTGCTCCCCTTTCGGCCTCTCGCTAAGCCTCAGGGTGTGCGCTGTGGACGCAGCAATTGTGCCTCTGATGCAACAGAGCTTTTGCTTGGCCATGTATCTAGATGACTGGCTGCTGCTTGTGCTCTTCGATTTGTAAGAAATGGGGAAAAAAGCTGTCTCCTACTCAGGATGTGATGTTTCTGGGTCTTGCCCTAGATTCTGTGGCATTTACGACATCTTTCTGGGGAGTTGGTCAAAAGCTTTAGAGCTTGCCTTGCCCTTTTCCAGCTGGGCAGGATGATCTAGTTTATCTTGTGGTTGCAGCTACTGGGACTGATGGTTTCTATTACTTCTGTAGTCCAGCTGGGTTTTCACCATATGGAGGAGTTTCAGTTTTAAATGGCTGCACATGGGCTGGATCCCAGGCATTATGGAGCACTTTGGCTTATTTGAATTAAGTTTTGCAACCTCTTGTAGGTCTGCGGTGGTCCCTTCTTGCCTGGGCAAGTGAGAAGAGGTGCTTATCCTGAATGAGGTGGAGATGTCCGCCAATCAAGATTGGTGTAATGAGATTAGTGCTTCTATGATGACTGAGGAAGGCCCACATCTCCATTGTAAGACATCTCACTCATAATACTTAGAGAACTGGGCTTATGTCTCAATCAAAAGCTGCAAATAGCATGTGGTGATAGGAAGTGGCAGGGATAAAGAGAAATCTGTACAAAACAAAAAAAACTCAAAGGAGGGGATAAAAGGGAGAATCCTCCCACCACAAAAAATGACAGAAAAGTAAAAATCCAAAGAACAAGAATTACCTGAAATTTCATCTTCATCTAGCTCTGACTGGAGAGTCCTCCTGTTCTCCCAAGTTGGGGGAGAATACTTCTTTCTGGTCACATATTGGCGGCCAATAGTTTTTTTAGCGCTCTTCACAAGGTTTTTAGAAAGCGTTCTAAAAATAGACAAAAGTGAAAATAGATTTAGAAACATACGTGCACTCAATTTACAGCACTAAGTCACTAAATATTCAATTCCTGTTTGGCACGTTAATGAGTTGCCATGACTCTAATTTTGTTCCAGTGTTAAAACCACAGCGATGAGTTCATTAGGGTGTTGTGATCTGGCAAGGTTTTGCTAAAGTCTAGTTTAATATTAGCTTAGGGCGGAATTTAGGCATGCACACTTGCTCATTAGAACTCTGATGGAAAGAACAGGCCTTCCACAAAACCCTTTATGTTTGTCTGTGTGTTTGTGCATATAATGTGGCACTGTGGTTAGCAGACGTCTACAGTACATTAGTATCTACCAGTAAAATAAAAAAATTCCAAAATTATTCCCAATGTGACTTTGGTTCAAAGTAAAATGAACAATCAAAACTTATGTTTTCAGTGCAAAAAGTCTATCAAATCAAGTTTGATTGTTTCATTCCATACTTGAGCGACTGGTTTTTGTCCTTGGCCTTGTGCTCCACTACCATTTTCCCGCTTTGACCCACAGTGAAAGCGAATGTTCCCTGGACGTGCTGCGGATATCGAAGCTTGTGCATGTGCTTTCTGAACACCTCAGCCAGGTCTGATGCCACCTCCTCATCGAATGCAATTTTCATCAGCTACAAAATAAACGTAAGAGAAATATAAGCTTGATTAATTTCTATGGCTAGAAGTATTTAAGCAAAAAAAAGTTAAAAAGTTACTTGATATTTTCACTTTACATTTTTGGACATGTTACTTTAACTAAATATTTATTATATTTTAGAACCATTTGATATGCAAACTACATTGAAACAAACCAGTTTACTAAAAAAAGACACAAATACATAATTTAAAAAATTACACTCTCTTCCTGAGGAGTACCTGAAAGGTGCAAGAGCGGAGCTGAAGCCGTTTCTCTTTAAAAATGTATAAAGTGTGTTGAGATAAGATTATGATAAGATTATGAGTTGGGAGTTTGAATAAAATTGAAAAGTCACAGATGGGATCAACATTGGCCGCAGGTTCGTAGACTCCTTTTTGGCAAAAGCGGGTCCAGTTCAAGCATTTACTGGTGCCCCTAACAACTTCAGGCTAATTTACACTGTTTCTTGCCTCAGTAAGAGTCTGGAATATCTCACCAGGATACACATTGCCACAATGCCTCAACCTCTCCCTACTCAAGGGTGTGCCTTAAAGCTCCTCTTCACCATCTACATACCCCCCCTTAGTCAAATCATTTGCCATAAGAGACTTAATTTTAATTACCATGGTGATGACACTCATCTCTATCGCAGCACTACACCATCTATTCAACTTCTCTCCCAGTCTCTAGTTAACAACCCATTAATGGCATCCAATCCACTCAAGCTCAACAGCAAAAAAACAGATGTAATGATCGTGACAACTAAGGTGCTGCTCCAGAAGGTTTGGGATCTTCTCCTTTAGGTCGATAGTTGCTCAATCTCCCCATCCCCTGAAATTTGCAATCTGGTCATCAACCTAGACTCCACTCTCTTCTTTCAGTCACACATCAATTCTGTCAAAGATATGCCTTTCTTCACCTCAAAGTGCCCTACCTGGCGAGCACTTTCCTACACCATCACCAAGATCCCCACCTGTGCCTTCATCCCCAGCAGTCTGGACTCCTGTAATGGAGTCCTGTTCGAAGGAAACCAGCAAAATTCTGGACAGACTTTACCACCATTCTCTTCTATCTTCACTGGCTCTCAACAAAAATCCATATTTCCTACAAAATCCAACAAATCTCTCTACTCCTTTCCTTCTCAGTACCTAGTTGCTCTCTCCTTCAACATGCTTCAGCCTAAAAGCCTGTGATTGTTTTTGTGGATAGTGGATCTAGTTCTCACTTATTGCGCCAACTGATGAACCGTTGATGGCAGAGCCTTTACCTGGCTGCTTCCACCCTCTGGAACTCCCTCCCCCTCCGAGATTGGCATTGGCATTGCCCCAACCCTGGACTCATTCAACTCAGTCCATACCTGTTTGTCAAGGCTTCTGGTCCATCCAAATTTTACTAATTAGGTCTTTTCTGTTTTTGTAAAGTATCCTTGGGTATCATGAAAGATGTGATAAGGGTAAGATTTGTCTTTTCTGTTTTTTTATTATTATTATCATTATTATTATTATTATTATTAGTAGTAGTAGTAGTAGTAGTAGTAGTAGCAGTAGGAGTAATAGTGCAAAGGACTTTGAAAGCACTCACCTAATGGGTCAATTGGTGTACCCCTGAAGATGAGCCTATAGGTGGTGAGAAAGATGGCACCCTCAGAAGGGAGAAGAGGAGGGCCTCCCATTAACCCTGTGGCCTCCTCCCGGCCATCGGGGATTAAGTGGACCCGCATGGCGTCCATCACCAGTTCCTCACCAGGTAACAATGTAGGTCTCAAAAGCTTGGGCTGCATAGAAAAAGGGGTGAGAGAAGAAAATTTCAACTGTGACAAATTTTGACAACAAATTGGCAATTTAATATTGCAGGGAGTGCATTAGTACAGATTATCATAAGTGATGTGTGAAATGGCAACATGCTTCACATTATGAGATGAAGCCAGTACTCCAATGTTCTCATACTTCCAACACCATGCTGGGCTCACTGACTAGACGTTTTCAAAAGGTTAGACAAGCTGATAATAAAGTAAATGTAAGTGTAAAACACCATAACAGTTAATCTTGGCTGAGAATCATTTAATAAACAACAATCCAAAAAATGCTATTTGTTTTGTTTATATAACATATTTTTAAATTATCTTTTAAAAATCCTCTATAGACTCATGTATCACTCTTTCCAAAGATTACATTCTGGTGTAAAAGTTCATGTTTAACCTACAAGGACACCTTCACATCTCTAAATCATGATTTTCTTTGACTACTTTGAAAACCTTGTATCCTCTAAGGTCAGTGAACTTCCTAAAGAATGCCGCATTTAATCATTGTTACAGTCATTCAAAAAAAATGTCTAATGCCTCTAAATTGTGTGCATTTTTGTCCTTTCGGTCTAGCCCCATACCCATCCACCTGGACAACAGTCTAACCCTCCAATTTACACCTAGTTGCAGTGCCCCTCTGTCTGTCAGGACTAATTAGATTCTGAATTTAATGCTTCAATGTACACCGGCTGCGGCTCTGGTCTCCATCAGGGCTGAGGGCTTCAATCGCAAATACACATCGCTTTTATTTTAGGCAGATGTTGCAGCAACAATCTAGCATAATGCACTGCATACATGACAGAAAGTTGAGTGTGAAGAGAAAATAAAAAATCCTGGAATTTGTCACAATATAAAGGTTCCTTATTTAGAGCAATCATTTCAACCAGTAAAGTGTTGTCAGGGAAGACAGGTTAGGCACAGCCTCAGCTGTAATCCTGAAAAAAATAAATAAATAAAATAAAGAAATTCGTAGTTATATAGTGATTTGTACTATAAAGTTAATATTCCATTTAACGTCATCGGTTTTAGATTATTGTTATTACAATGGCAGAGTTCTACAAATTTGCCAACGTTCACTCTTTCAGGGAGACCTGCAGTGGACCCCAGCTGGCAAAGTGTCTCTCGCAGTATGAAATAAATTTTCATAGTTTAGCTGATGTATATATTATATAATATAGTGTTGTTTTTGTCAAGAACTTTGTGTGGAGTGTGTTTCCTATGCTGAGCAGTTAAAAGACGGACTAGGTGAGGCACACAGTGCTTGTGCTTCATACTGGGGGTTGTTCATGATCCCAAAGATTTTTATGATTCAGCAGCTGCAGTGACAGAATGCTGCTATACTGCTGTCAATTAAGAGAGCAAAATGTGCAGTCATTTATTCTTTTTATTAGCATAGACTTTTTTTCTTAAAATAGAAGATTGCATACCTAAAATGTTTTAAAACTAAAAGAAAACGATGACATTTTACAATTAACAACTTATCAATGCTTGGATAGACTTTATTTATGAGTTAATGTAAGAATGTTTGTTTTTTTTTTCAGTCAAACAATTTTTTGTGCTAAAGTGTTCTACATGTAAAGAATGCTGGTATGTGACTTTAATCATAACTTGTTGACCTGCGGTCAAACAAATATTCAGTGCCTCACTAGCCACAAACCTCACAGCCTGTCACTGGTTTTAACAGGCCCTAATCTTGTGAGGGTCATCTCGCGAAGAAAGACTCGTCAAGTTCAAAGCCATAACAAATCATGGCAAGCGATCTCAAAAGAGTGAACAATAAGGCATTAAAATTACTCAAATCAATGCTTTTTATCAAAGTAAGTATTGCACGGTCATATGTAATTTCTTTTTTTAATGCCATGTCAGGAGCCACACAGTGGTAACACAGCCGGTGTAAATTGCCAAAATTGCAGAAACGTAACGAAGGCCATGGCACATTCAGTGTAAGAGTAGAGAAGTTTCGTGTCCTACTCTTAAGTCATTGAAATGAAAAATGTTTTCAGTGTAGTCACTGCAAGATAAACAGCATCCTTCACCACCGAAGGCAATCACTTGGTCAAAAAAGAAGAGCAATCACCCAGCATGCACTGCTCGGGTGTGCTGTGAGTCACATGCTGTCTCTGGCAGACAGACATACCTGCTGTGACACTGTGAGATGTAAGGATTGGTAGAGAGGGGAGTGGGCAGGGCTGGCTGGGGCTCTGCAAGGCCTTTGTCCAGTGGAAGGTAAAAATAGGAATTGGTTACCTTTTGGATGGGAGGCAGCCTTTTACTTTCTCTGTGCACCGCGTCTAACGTCTCGATATGCATCTGAACAATATCTGTAAAAAAAAAAAAAAAAAAAACATAAATAAATAAAGCTTTCCTGTAAAGTCAAGAAAATTTGCTGTAATGCTTTAATGAGGCTTTCACACCTGGTATCATGGTGTGTAGAGCCTTTAGGTGCTCATTGGTCACGCCGCTTTCATTGCACACTTTATCCACAAAGCGATTAATGAAGCGAACCACAGAGTTAGCAACATCTGAGCTTTCCGCATCCTCAAAACCACTCTCAGTGTCGTAGCTTTCTGCCATGCTGCCTGCAATACTACAAAAAAAAGTTTCAATAAAAATACATTAGGCCTGTAGTGCTCTTTTTAAATCATAAAACTCACCAAAATAATCTTATAATTCTTAATAATGTGAAAACAGCAATGTTTACAGCAGTTTAATTATTCTTAACTGGATCTAAGAAACTCTGCAGGATCAAAATTCAAAATGTACCAGACTTCAAAATCAAATCTAAAAATCTAATTAAAACTGTTTTCTCACTACATAAAATCAAATAAATACAACATAAAATAATTACTTGAATGTACCAGTGAATTCTACCATGAAATTATAAATGTGTTATTAATAATTTATATTTAAATGCCTGTGTCACTAATCAAGAGAATACCAATTACCATTTATTTTGTATACAAAACATATATTCTTTTTTCTCTATTAAAATTTTATTGTCTTGTAAAGCAGTGCATCTTGAGTCTTTTGTGCCCATTG